>PKQL01000458.1:0-23211 GCA_002916455.1 Penicillium sp. CF05
CCAGAAGACTTGGCCGCTCCTCCGCCGCCGCCAGACAGCATCATCCCTCCACCTCCTCCCGATGATGTGCCACCCCCGCCCCCAGTTGAGAGCCAGAAGAAGCAGAAGCTCGGATGGGGCGCGAAAAAACCGTCTGTCACTCCACTGAGTGTTGAGGAGCTGATACGGAAGAAGAAAGAAGCAGATGCGGCGACATCAAAGGTAAGAGCTTATCCTCCGGGGATGATTAAATACTTGACGCAAGATTCGGTGGCTTTTACTAACACTTGAATATTCCTACAGCCTAAATTCTTGTCCAAAGCTCAACGAGAGAAGCTTGCGCTGGAGAAACGGGCGCAAGAGGTTGAGGCAGAGCGGCAAGCCAAGACCCACACCAACGGCAACGGTCTCGCACCTGCACCATCGTCGGTGAGACCCAATATCCGGGAGGAATCAGTGGTCCGTCATGTACCCACCGGGCCCCGAGCGATGCGCGACGACCCTGCAACTGGACCTGGTGGTATGCGGAAGGGAGGCCGACAGCCCAATCAACGCTATCGCGACCAGGATATGCCGCCACCCCAATCTAAGTCTAAAAGCGAAAAGCGTCTAACGGAAGAAGACGAAGCGGCAGCGCTAGCTGCATTGACCAAGCACCGATACATGGGAGCCGACCAGACATCTAACTTCTCGGCAAAAAAGAAGCGCAAGCGTACCGCAGACCGAAAATTCAATTTCGAGTGGAATACCGAGGAAGACACAAGTGGCGACTATAACCCCCTGTACCAGCGCCGACAGGAAGCCAACTTCTTTGGCCGGGGACGTTTGGCAGGCTTCGGCGATGATGTCGCCGATGATGTGGCGCGCAAATACGCAGAGGCACTGGCAACCCGCGATCACGAAGCTGGTAGCACGCGAGCCCAACAAATGCTGGAGATGGAACGCCGGCGACGCGAGGAGAGTAAGCGCACACAGATCGACAAGCATTGGAGCGAGAAGCGCTTGGACCTCATGCGCGAGCGGGACTGGCGTATCTTCAAGGAAGATTTCAACATTGCCACCAAAGGCGGCAGCGTACCTAATCCCATGCGTTCTTGGGAAGAGAGTTCATTGCCGAAGCGTTTGCTGGAGCTTGTTGAACGAGTCGGGTATAAGGACCCAACAGCTATTCAGCGCGCGGCAATCCCCATCGCCATGCAGTCGCGTGATCTGATCGGTGTTGCCGTGACCGGTTCTGGTAAAACTGCTGCATTCCTACTCCCGCTTTTGGTCTACATCTCGGCGTTACCGCGGCTTGACGAGAATGAGTGGCGCAAAAACGAAGGGCCATACGCTATTGTTCTAGCACCTACACGTGAATTGGCGCAGCAGATCGAGATCGAAGCCAAAAAGTTTACACAACCCCTTGGATTCAACGTGGTCAGTATTGTCGGTGGCCATTCGCTTGAAGAGCAAGCATTCAGCCTGCGCAATGGCGCCGAAATCATTATTGCCACCCCTGGTCGTCTGGTCGATTGTATCGAGCGTCGCATGCTAGTGCTCAGCCAGTGTTGCTACGTGATTATGGACGAAGCAGATCGTATGATTGATCTTGGATTCGAAGAGCCTGTCAACAAGATCCTTGATGCCCTCCCCGTCACGAATGAAAAGCCCGATACAGAGGAAGCCGAGAATTCAATGGCGATGAGCCAGCACCAGTACCGCCAGACTATGATGTACACAGCGACTATGCCTGCAGCACTCGAGCGCATTGCTCGCAAGTACCTCCGTCGACCAGCCATTATCACCATCGGTGGCGTCGGCGAAGCTGTCGACACGGTTGAACAGCGTGTGGAGTTGATCTCTGGCGAAGAGAAACGCAAGAAGCGCCTCGCAGAAATCCTCTCCTCGGGCGACTTCCGTCCCCCAATTATCGTGTTCGTCAACATCAAGCGAAACTGTGACGCTATCGCTCGCGAAATCAAACAAATGGGCTTCTCCTCAGTCACTCTACACGGATCCAAGACCCAAGATCAGCGTGAAGCCGCGCTCGCCTCCGTGCGCAACGGCTCAACAGACGTTCTCGTCGCAACCGACCTCGCAGGAAGAGGTATCGATGTGCCGGATGTGTCGCTGGTCATTAACTTCAACATGGCCACCTCGATCGAAAGCTACACTCACCGTATCGGTCGTACTGGTCGTGCCGGAAAGAGTGGTGTTTCTATCACATTCCTGGGCAGTGAGGATAGCGATGTTATGTATGTTACACCCATTCCTTTCCCGTTTACACTTTGTCATTTACTAATGCTTCTGCAGGTACGATCTCAAACAAATGCTGATCAAATCACCTATCTCGCGTGTCCCCGAGGAACTGCGCAAGCACGAAGCGGCGCAGTCCAAGCCCTCACGAGGTCCTGGCGGGAAGAAGATCGAGGACAGTTCTGGGTTTGGAGGCAAAGGAGGGTGGGCGTAGGCCGTGCTAGGCAAGACATTTTTCATCTCGATTCAACCATTGTATATAGAAGCGGTCGATTTCCTGTCAATTTATCCAAACCCATCAAAAAGCAACTGAACACAGTTTTTCAAAAATCCCGCTTATATCACTGCTAATTCTAGACACTTTCGGGGCAAAAGCATTCATGACATCTACCTAGCCCTAGTCCATACAAAAGCACTTGCTCTACAAGAGATTAGGTAATTGAGTAGAGTATGATTTCAGCTCAAAGCACATCCTGCGTGCTTTCTGTAGATGACAACGTAGTAATAATGTGCAGTCGAAGAAAAGTCCGAGCTGCGAGCTCCGAAACAAAGAATCCCCTGTGTATCCAAGAGACCTATGAACATTGTTCAGCGACTTGAAGAATTTTCGGGATTTACAGCTTGCTCTGGAGATAGCTGTTGCTGCTCAGCCACTGCTCAACATCGTCGCGGTCACGCTTGAGCCAGTTGATCTTGGCGCGGATGGCGTCAAGGCTCTGCTCAACAGCACGGTCGAAGCCCTGTAAGATTCGAATTAGTATATATTACAAAATATGGTTTTTAGATGAAACTTCGGTGAGGCTCTTGGTGAGATCACTAACCTTAGTGTCCTTAGAGGCGAAGAAGTCCTCAACGTCCTTCAACTGCGCCTCGGTGCAGAAACTGGCAGTCGTCAGCTGGACAACAGTACCCAGCATGCCGAGACCGGGAGGAAGACGCTTGTAAAGTTCATCCCAGTTAGACTTCAGCCAGTTCCAGCGACCCTCGATACCAGCCGCGTGGCTACGGAGACCGCCAAGAGGCATATAAATATCCTGGCTCTTGACCTCCTCGCTCATGGCGAGACCAAGAGTGCGCTTGATAAGCTCGGGGTCCTCAGAGGCACCGAGGCAGCGCAGGGCGGTGGTCTTCTCGTCCGAAGTCGGGGCGTGGCGGGAGCGGTCCAGGACCACTTCGTACTCCTTGAGACCTCCGTGCTTCAAAGCAATGGTGAAGACACTACCACGGATGTTGGGGTGGATGGCGGAGAGATCGCCGGCAGAGAAGCGGGCGAACATGTCCAGGGCAGCCTTGACGACAACCGGGTCCTCGGCCATACCGGCCGAGCCGAACATGAGGGCCTTGAACTGTTGCAGGATGTGGTCGTCGTTCTCGGGGAACTCCCAGCCGATCTCGTGCGCCTTAGGGGCAACCAGCGCGCGCTGGAAGGCTTTGAGGGCATCCTTTGTCTTGTCGTCCTCGAAGATCCAAGCAGCACGCAGTGTGCCGATACGGGTCAGGATCTCGTTCCAAACGACAAACTCTGACTCGGTGTCCAGGCCCTGAAGCAAGGAAAGCATGCCAGAAGTGCGCTGGTAACCGGAAGCTGCCAGGGCACCGGAGTCGGCAATCATGCCGGCACGGTCCTCGACACTCAGGCGGCCATCACGAGCAGCCTGGCCGAGCTTCTTAAGACGCTCAGGACTGTATGAGGTGCGGAAGATGGCAGAGTGGTCAGCGTTCAGCTTGAAGAAGTCCAGGTCAGGAATGGGGAAGTCGCGCTCGCGCTCAGTCAGCATAGTGTCTTCATCAATGCCCTTCTCCGTGCGCAGACCGAGCATGACAGGGAAGAGGGTCTGGTCTTCTTCGGGACGAACGTCACCGGTACGCAGGAAACGGTTCTGCTTCACGTGGATGGAAGAGCCCTCCTTGTTCTCCGTGACACTGAGGACAGGGAAGCCAACGTTCTTGGTCCAGATATCCATAACCGACTGCACGGGCTTTCCGCTAGCATCAGCAAGAGCAGACCACAGGTCACCGGTCTCCGTGTTACCATAGGCATGCTTCTTGATGTAGTTGCGAACACCCTGGAGGAAGACATCTTCGCCCAGGTACTTGGAGATCATACGCAGAACAGAGGAACCCTTGGAGTAGGAGATAGCGTCGAAGATCTGGTTGATTTCATCGGCACGCTTGACAGGCACCTCAATGGGGTGGCTGCTGCGCAGCGAGTCCAGCGAAAGAGCACTCTGCAGGTTATCGATAACGTAAGTCTGCCAAACCTTCCACTCAGGGTAGAAGACGTTGCAAGAGTACCACGACATCCAGGTAGCGAAACCCTCGTTGAGCCACAGTCCATCCCAGAAGTCCATGGTGACCAGGTTTCCGAACCACTGGTGGGCCAACTCGTGCTGGACGGTCTCGGCAATGCGCTCCTTTCGAGACGCTCCACTGTTCTTCTCGTCCAGCAACACATCGACAATACGGTATGTGATCAGACCCCAGTTCTCCATGGCTCCCGCGCTGAAATCAGGCACGGCGACCATGTCCATCTTTGGCAGAGGGAAATCACTGTCAAAGGCTTTCTCGTAAAAGGCCAGAGTCTTGGCAGCAAGCTCCAAGGAGAAACGGCCGTGCTCAATATCCTGGTCGGGTGTGGCATACACGCGGATGGGAACCCGGAAGTTCTTTGTCTCGATGTAGTTGAGATTTCCGACAATGAAAGCAACGAGATAGGTGGACATGAGGGGCGAAGTGGTGAATTTCACAGCCTTCTTCGCACCACCCTGGATCTCAGTCTCAGTATCAACATCCATATTGCTCAAACAGGTCATGCTCTTATCCGCAACCAAGGTGATAGTGAATTTGGCCTTGAGAGCAGGCTCGTCGAAACAAGGGAAGGCCCGACGGGCATCCGTGGGCTCCATCTGAGATGATGCAATGTATTTGGTCTCACCATTCTCCTTGTATGATGAGCGGTAGAATCCGGCCATGTTATCATTGAGAATACCAGTGAAGGTGAGCTTCAACTGGGCATCCGACCCAGCGGCGACAGCCTGGCCGAACTTGATGGTTGCAGTCTGGTCATCCTTGTTGAGGGAAATTTCTGGCTTGGAGTCCACAATCGAGCCCTTAGCTGAGACAATTGCGCTGTGGATTTCGATTTCGTTGGAATTGAGGGTGACGAAATCGGTGTCTTCGGTCACATCGAGGCTAGACGTGGATGTTAGTGACTGACATAACACTATGCACTATGCACATATAACGTACTCGATGGTGACTGTTCCCTCATATGTGAACTTCTCGAAGTTGGGCTCCAGTGTCAAATCATAATGCTGGGGCTTGACGTTTGTAGGTAGGACCTCACGGCCCTGGACGTTGGTTGACCCGGAGGTATCGCGGCGTGAGCTACACATTCTGCGGTAGGAACAGTATCGTTTGGAGGTCTGTGATAGCGGAGAAGGAGAGCGGCGTTGGGTAATTGACCTAGGAACTGAAGCTTGAGGAGAGCGAGCGGAAACAAAGAGGGGGAGGGGGGCTCTGGCGGAAAGAAGCGGTGGCTTTGCTTGCTGCAGAAGCACACGCGTGGAGAAGCGGCGCATCAGCTCCACGAACCCGAATTCCGGGAGAAAAAGGAAAGAAAAAGGAGAAAAGAGAAATAAAAAGGTATTAGTATTAAATAATTAAATAGAACCAAATGCGAGAACAATTGAACCACGGACTCGACAGCAACGGTCAGAAAGGAAAAACATGAGATCAGAGTCCGGCAGATGGGAAGGCGGTGAAGCCCAGTGGATCTCCTACTTTTCGTCCCTTTTTTTTTTTTTCTTCTTCTTTTCTTTTCTTCAACACGCAAGTTCACCCAGTGGATGTCTAAATTCTATATGACAGACAACTGATTGGCAATGGCTCTTATGCTGTTATCTTGCAAGACAATATACCAGCAAGTTTGAGGGGCTCATGACAGTTTCAATCGATTCTCTTGGGTGGGCTACCATAGAAGACTGGAACATACAGCACCGCGGTTCATTGCTCTGATGTCACAGCATGACAGGGCAGTTGGTAATGAGGTCTGTTCAGTAAGGAGTGGTTCTATTCTATTCCGCTCTATTACCTATTACCAGTAACGTCTGGTGGAAATTGCTTCCAAGTCACCATGACAAAATCTATCAAGTACATAAACGATCCGAAATCAAGCAAATCCGATTATTATTATATCACACCCAATATCTCTTTAAGAATGCACTGCCCGGGCTTGTGGCAGTTTCGTAAAAACACTGCGAGACCATCCATCGGCATCCACGACAGACTCCTTGACAAGCACATACCCGCCAATCCGAGGCATCAATACCGCCCAGACAACGTAGTAGATTCCTCCGGCAGCGAAAAGCGCCAGGGCTACCACACAGTGCAGGTAGTATGGTAGCTGTTCGTACACATTCTGGCCATCGCTGGGCGGCACATATGGCGCCACCGCGAGGTACAGGTTGGACAGCATGAAGAAGATGGTGACGGGTAGCGTGGCACGGACTCCGGGCTTCCAGTTCGGGTAGTTTTTCTCTTTGGTGAGGTAGATATGAACGAGGCCAGCGGCCACGAAGAAGTTGACAATTGCGAGGGGGTAAGAAATGAGGCTGGGACAATTTGTCAGTAATGAGATTGTGGGTGTCTTTGGAAATAACATACTTGACAAGGAAGTTGTAGGCGTCACCGGGAGGGGGGGCGAGCAGGATAACGACGGAGACGAGATAGTGCTCAAGCAAGCCAGCGGCCGGCGAATGGAAAGGCCAGTTGCTAGCCCAGATCTTGGAGAAGGGCAAGACACCTTCACGCCCGAGCTCTTGAACAACTGTATCGGGATTCTGATTAGTATAGTTTTCAAACATGCAGGGGGAAATACATACTGCGCCCTTGTGAGAATATGACGGATAACACATTTCCAAATGCAGAGAGAGCCACGAAGACCGACATGACCTTTTCGGCCTGTCCGCCGAACATGTTTCTGAAGAACACGGCGGCCACGATGCTGCCAGACTCGAGCATTTCTTCTTTCGATACAGCGGCGAAATAGGCGATGTTGACAAGCATATACATAACGCCAACAGCAATGATAGCAACGGGGGCTGCAATCTTCAACGTGCGGGCTGGGTTCTTGGTCTCGCTCAAGGCCTGTGAGAGTTAATTAGCAATCTGATCAGACGCAAGTCCTCTGTTCATATCCTTACATAGTTGGCATTCGAATAGCCAACAAAAGACCAGATAACGTTGTATAAGGCCATAACAATTCCATATCCGCTTCCCTTGGTGCCTTCGAAGGCATTGGTGAAGTTATCCGGCGTCTCAGCCTTTGTATGGCCACCAAGTGCCACCCAACCAGCAACAATGATGAACAAGACGATAACCAACTTGATGATACCGAGCACATTCTGAAGGCGAATACCCCATTTCAAGGCAACGGAGTGGATAAGGAAGGCGGCGGTGAGACAGGCCATGCCAATTCCACGCTGATTCCATCGTCCGACCTCAATATCTGCTGCGTTGAGGATATATTGACCGAAGACGACGCTGTTACTTGCTGCCCATCCGAGTAACACAGCATAGGCGGCGAACATGGCAGTGGCCAGGAACTTGGGCTTTGTATAAACGTATTCGAGGTAGTTCTTTTCGCCTCCGTTTCTACATAGAGTCAGGTTAATCAGTGCGTTATACTTTGGTTTGTTCAATAACATACCTCGGAATTGCAGTACCCCATTCTAGATACACTGCCGTCCCAGCCAGAGCAATTACAGTGCCGATAACCCACATAAATAATGAAAGACCGACACTGCCGGATAATGCAAGGATAGTGCTCGGTGTGGCAAAGATACCCGTGCCAATAACCCGATTAAAGATTAGGAGGGCCGCGCTGAAAATTCCAATCTGGCGTCGATCGTCGGGGGTTGCCTCAAAGACATTTCCTTCATCTGAAAGGAAAATGATTAGTGTCACGCATCACTCGATCCTCACAAAGAAAAAAACATACATAATCCCGAGATACCATCCGCGCGTCGGAGGCCATCATCTCCCGTTGGCTTTGTATCGAATATCGGCGACTTATTGGAAGCCTCGACAACAGGATCAACCCGTTCAGCCATTATGTTATACAGATCGAGTCACTACCCACCAGGGCACACGGTGACACCGAGTATTTGTATATTCAGCTGAGCGATGACAAGGCCAGAATTATCACGGCTAGCAACGGTGGGGAAGAATGAGGTGCTCGCACTAAATCTGATGCCATAGGTCATTGCGGCTGGGCAGTGTCTTATACTACCTTGGAAATCAAATTGCGGTCCCTCTACGGAGCTGATGGAGGCAACGGTCCCTGCAGAGTTTGTGGGTTTTTTTTTCTCCCGTAGAATCCCCGGGCCCACATGGAAGAATTCCAGAAGACTAACCGGCATCACATCGAATATAATTTCTAACGTTACATTACATAGGAGTTAGCAGCACACATTTGTCTTGAGGAATAAAATAGCAACACATGATGCATGTCGTCTGTATTAACCATGATGGCGCAATATGAAAAAAGCCTCGGGGGATGCCGTGTGGCCAGTTGCCGAGATTTCATGGGGCCGGGCCGTGACAAAACTACTCCGTACAACATGGTCCGATTATTTTGTTGGACTTGGAAATGCAGGATATTTGAAATTTATAGTACATAGAAGTTGAGTCAATAGATATTTAATTTAGCATTAAAAGGCATTAAAAGGCATAAAAAGGCACTGCAAGAACCTATAAAATAATATTGAAGGGAATAGTACAACATACATATAAAAATGCCAAAGAGGCAAATCTGAAACCGATGACACATAACCTTTGGGAAGTTCAAGCACGCCATTTTAGGGTTTGGCAGATCTTTAGCTTAGTCATATAACATCAGGTCCATACCTACCTAGGTACCTACCTACATATGTAGGTAGTTATAGGTAATATATGGCTTGTAGATGTTTCAATTTCTATGTACAATACACCTGGTATCTGTAAATCCGATCTTGGGACCCTCAACGCCGTGACCTTGTTCCAAAAAGAAATTCAGTGTCAATCTGTATATCGTGGGACCCCGGGTCAAACGCCAATCCCAAAAGACAAGTAAAAAAGTAAAAAATGGAGAAGAAAAAGGCAGTAAGACATGACATGACAAGAACATAAATAAGAACTCCCCTGGTCTCGTGCTGTAGGATATATGGCAAATCGTGAACTGGAAAAAAATAAAAAAAAAAAAGAATAGACAAATATGAAAGAAATTAGTAGCTCCGCAGAGACATAAATGACAGAAAAATGGCAAAAAAGGTAAGAACGCACGTGGCCCTGGAACTAGCCAGAGGTTACCTTATATAAAAAGCGTGGGGAAAATGGTGTCAATTGTTAGCGTCGTGACTTGAAACCTTATACATATAAGGCTATAATCATGACGCTACTGAATTGAACAATATCGTAATAATCCCGATAGATTTGGTGGAATTTCGGGGAAAGAACAATGTGCTCATCTAGGCGGTGTCACCCCCGTGGTATATGCAACTGGAGAAATGTTGGATGTAGGTGTCTTGCCCGCACTGCCGGCCGTCGGAGTCGGCACCGAGGATCGCTTGGCTAGAACAGCTACCTTCTTCCGGACAGACGCAAGGCGCCCACGCATACTGGATACAACTGGATCGAGGTGTGAGTTCGGGGACCCTTTTGGGGGTGGATTTAAATAAGACTCACGTTTGACAACGACCTGCCGATCCTCCACCAGCAGCTCGTCCAGAACGACCTTCTCACCAGCTTGCGAATTGCTTTGCCGCTCGATGTTGCTACCGGGCATGGGTCGCATTCCGTCATCCTCAAGCACAGCTTCGAGCATGCGGATTGCAGTGACATATGTAATCTCACAGTTGGCAAGATCTTCCCCAGTCAATTCATTGATGGCAGCCGCCCGACTCATCTCGAGTGCCCGGTCGTACATCAGCCTCTCTGCTGTGACGCCAGGGCTCACCACTACGTCGGCGGTCGAGCTTGAGCCGGCGGTGGAGCCAATAGAATGGTTATCCGGATGGCTAGGGTGATCTGGAGGCAATCGCCGTTGCCCCTCGATGAGTTTTAGGCGCACGAATTCGGCTTTTTCGATCACCTCATTGAACCGACTGCGCACCCATTGCACAACATAGTTGATCCGGGTACCGGCAACTGCGCTCATGCTGTCCTTGGTAGGGGACTCCCCATACACCTCTTCCCGGTTCTTGCGCGACCACCACGCCCCAGCGATGTCCATTGACTTTGCAAGTAAAGACAAAGCCTTGACATATAGTACCAAAGCTTCTTCGGACAATGTAACAATAGCATCGACTGTCAATCCATCGTCGGAATCGGCAGAGTCTGGTTCAACGTTGGTGTCCATGGGTCTCCCAGATGGGTTAGTCGATGCCGAAGGTGCTAACGGGACAAGTTGCTTATATTTGACCTCGGCAAATCCAAAGACGACGTCACTTCGCGTAGCACATTCCTCGATTTCCTGGACTGCCTTGCAATCTTCGTCCCCAGTTGCATTGGGTTTGGAGCCATCTCCGGTGATCAAAAGACTGGCATGTACAGGAGGGTATGCGGGGAAAGGATTGTAAGCTAGTGGTGGAGACCGCCCACCTTTGGTGATGGCAAGCGGAGGAGAGAAGCCCATTCCAAACAGACGACCGCTGGCCATGTTGAGTGCTTTCGAGATTGCCGAGGTCGCCGACGTAGGACTCTGCCCGTAACGTCGCTCGTAGGAATGCTGGCGCTGGTGCGTGGAATCTGCCCGTGCACGGCCCGAAACCACCTGCATGGCTTTAGCCGCATTGGTATGCGGAGAAGATGGTGACACTGTAGGTAGACCCTGCGGTGTTGTCCGACGGCTTCCGGCGCCAGTTTGTCCTGGTCGTGAAAGTCCGCCTTGAAGGCGTGGGCTATGAGCCAGCTCATCTGCAAAGGCGTTGACCTCCACGGCCCGCTTTTCGACAAGAACATAGTCTCTCTCGAATGCCACTTCTTGTGCAGCGCGATCCCGCGCCTCCTGCGCACGGATTGTTGAGTCACTCGCTTTGGGAGAACCAGCGTAAGTATTCCGATGTCTCTGTCGATCCATGGCTGCGGTAGTTGCGTTGCGATCGGTGAGCTCCTGGCGTCCTGGAGCAGTGGCAAGGCTGACAGGGCCAGGCCGTTGAGGTGGTGTACCTCCCGGCTGTTGCTCCTTGGAAATGGCTGGAGCAGGCCGTTCAGCGCTTCCCGTACGGCGCATATCCGTAGCAGTCGGCGGCGTTCCTGATTTTGGACGCGTCGCAACGGGTCTTTGACCGGGAGGATATGCAAGTTTGTCTTCAGGCCCGGTATCATAAGGCGATTCTTCGGCCTTTGCAACAAGCTGCCTCGGCCGTGGCGATTGTGGTGGTGGCCCTGGAGCGTCATCCGCCAGCAAGCCAGGAATCGGATCATTTATCACATTGTTGTTGAAGAACTCGGGGAAGTTCAATCGCTCCACTGGGTTCCGTTTCAGAAGACCTCGAATTAACCTTTTGATGTCGTCTGAGGCGGGGTTATCTTCGGGAAAGCGGATTCGGTCTTCCCCCTTCTCAATCTTTCGCAGCAACTCGACGTGATTTGTGGCCCGGAACGGGGGTCGGCCCACCACCATCTCGTAGAGCACGGTACCGACCGACCACAAGTCGGCCTTAGCATCATACTTCTCATACCGAAGAATCTCGGGTGCCATGTACAGTGGAGATCCACAAAGGGTCTCTGCAAGTGAAGTGGCGGGTAGAGATCGAGCGAAGCCGAAATCTGCGATTTTGAGCATGGGGAGGGATTCCAGCCCCGTTGTGGGTTCGTAAGAGTCATCGCTGCCTTTATAGGGCATCACCTGGGCATGTCCACTTCGATATGACGAAGGCGAGGGACACAACAAGAGGTTCTGTGGTTTGATATCTCGATGAATGAGGTTTCGGTCACGAAGGAATTTCAGTGCGCTTGAGAGCTGTTTGAGGAAGTGGCGAGTAACCACCTCATTGAGCGAGCCGCCGGGTGGATTTGGATATTTTGCAATCATATCCCGAGTGTATTTATGTGATCCAAGAGTATCCCGACGCTTGATGAACAGCGACAGATCCCCCAGCGCACAGTATTCCATAACCAAGTGAATGTGAGATGTTGATTCATGGCAGTCGATCAGGGCCACGATATGTGGGTGGTGGAGGCCCTTGAGGATATCGATCTCGGACGAAAGGTTTTCTTTGAGCTTTTTGTTGAGCTTCGACAAGTTCACGGACTTGATTGCTACATAGGTTTTCGATTTCTGTGTGATAGGAATCGATTAGCATTCATCACTCGACATACTAGAAGACAAGGTGCAACTCACCGTATGGACACCTTGATAGACCGTCGCGAAACTACCTCGCCCGATCTCATCGAGCCGCGTATAGCGACCGATGGACATTTCTGGACGAGGGGCCTCGCGTGATCTCCTCGAATGTTGAGACGCCATAACGGCGGGGCACGCCAATGCCTGTTCCGTCTCCGGTAGACTCGCGCTGGGGGGGAATAAGGATCGAGTCACACCCCAGCAACCTCAACTACCTCAGCAGCAGCAATGAAAACGGTCGACTCAAGAGGCCCATCAGGGGAGCTATGGAAAGAAAGGATGGCGCTGCCTCCGGGAAGCCTGGAAGGACGAGGAACCGCCGGGAGAATGGGTCTGGGAAGGTACTGTAAATGGGTGCCGTGGAACGAGACCGGTGAGCTCGGGTAGATTATAAGGGATGATGTCGATGTAGACGATGTACTTCAAGGAAGCAAACACAAGTTGATCCAAAACACTTAAAGCGGTGAGAGGTATGAAGCAGAATAGCCAAAATGGAGTGGGGTTTGAAGATTTGAATATAATATGGAGAGAACCAAAGATCTAGGGAGGCAAAAATGACAGTCCTTATGAAAGAGCAAGATGATGTGATGGCTGAAGCGGGAAGAGGACCCCAAGACCCAAGGATACTCCACGATTGGGGGGGTGTGACCCAACGATAACGAGTGACAAGCGGCGACGATCGCGTAAGGCGGTCAGAAGGGCGGAGATGATTTAGAGTTCTGATAAGATGAAAAACGTTATGGAGAAGTTTAAAGAAAATGAGAGATGAGAGACAAATAATAGGGGAAATGAAAAACGGCTCAAAAATATAAGAAATGTAGAATGCAACTCTCCTTTTAAAACATCAAGTACCTGCGTAAAAGAACCTTGGGAGTCCAAATCGCAGAGCTCTAGGTCATGTGCTTATCGACTAGATAAGGCCGAGATCGGCAAGGCAGATCTCCCCTGGTACAACTTGTGGGTAAGGAAGATACGTATTCTGTGGAGTTAGACTGAATATATATTGTCTAGGCTCTGTCATGGCTCCTCTATATAATGTCTTGCCCAATATGACTGCATCTGCCTGTAAGTATTTCTGAGTTGCAAAGGTGAGTGATCACAAAACATGATGAAACTGTACGGTGACGGAAGCTTATCTGCAGCCTATGACTCCCAGTCATGGCGCATCGGTTGGTCGAATTGAGAGAAAAGGGGGGAAGCTAACGCAAGGCAGATATGCACTAACGCGCTAGTACAGGCATCCAAAAACGGTCTTTAGTTGAAGTCGAGGTCATTCTATACATCCTCGGGCTACCTATGTACCCCACCATACTATACAAATTCCGCAGGGATATGATAGGCAGACAATCACACGCAAACCTCCGAGCAAAAAGTAAAGAAGAAAAAAAAAAAAAAAGAGGGGAAAGACATAAAAAAAGCAAACAAGTCACATCTATACACATCAACGTGGCAAATCAAACGCCAAGACCCCGCACCAGCAGCCATAACACCACTGGGACCACGACGTTGTCATTACAGCCAGTAAGGATCGCCTCGGTGGCGCTGGTGCCGGCTGCCGCCAGAACCGCCTTGAGCAAAGTCCAGGCCCAGAAGTGAGCGGAGAAAGCTGTCCCTTCGGCTGATTCGACCCCTGACACGGGCCAACCACCGAGCACCAACCAGGCACGAACGGCGATCAGCCCGCAGGTCACTGCTGCGACAAAAGCGACGCTGCCTTCCAGTGATTTGCCACCACCCCAGAACCATTTCAGTCGACCGTACCGTCGGCCAACGAGGGATGCGGCCGCGTCGCCCATGCCAACACAAATAACTCCGCTGGCCATGCTCACATCTCGTGACGGGGTCTCCCAACCAGCCCAGGGACCCAAGCCGGTCCGAGGAAGATCGGAAAGTGACAGCCATAGGGGTATTGAACATCCAATCAACAGAAAGATGTGTGAGACGATTACCGGGCCACGGTGATCGCGGCCGTCAACATACGGGGCCAGGAAAGAGGTGAGTGGCCGTGAAATTGGAGGTAGTTGAGACGCGCGGAACAGGTCCAGTAGAAGGAAGATGGAGAGGACCAAGACTAGCGCCATGGCGCAGAAGGCGGGATCCACAAATATAGCGGGAAGGAACATAACCACCATCATGCCGTGGAAGATCTTGCGGCGCGTATCGACCTCGGCAACAGAGCTGAGCTTGATCACAATAGCCAGGCCTGTCAGTAGTACCAACACGCAGTAGCCACTGAGTAGTAGGCGAGTGATAGCGGCCCCAAAAGTAGTCTGGCGAATATGTTCGACTGATCCGAGGAAGCAGGAGGCACTCAAAACATCGGCATCAGGGCGAGGTGGCAGTTCAACCCAGTACTCAAGGTTCAACATAAGCACCCAAAAGCGAACCCTCGAAAAATTTCCAAACAAGTAGCCTATAGCCCAGCCAAACGGATCCTGGCCTTGCAGTGCATGCTCTGCCACGTACTTTCGGATAGGTCCAAGGATGATAATCAGACACAAAACATAGACGTAGAAGGCGTAAAGCCATTTGCGGACCTGTGCCTGGGCTGAAGTGAGCGAGAGGAAGGCCGCCAGGCCAGGACCCATCATCTTCTTCCGTCTGCCACCAGGGGTAGTGCGGACACGTTCTTCTCGGACAACTTCATCGAACGTAGATATGGTATGGCGTCGTCGATGCACAATGCGAGCATGCTCCTCGAAAATCTCTTCCGTCGTGATCTTGTCTACTGCAGATACGGGCCCTGCCGCCGGGTGGGAAGAGCCATTCTCCTGCATTGTCTTCGTCTTGCGCGGCCTTGAAAATGGGAACCCATTTGGTCCATCACTGTCCGACGAAGCACCGTCCGACGGAACGTGCCCCGTTCTACTCAACTTCTCACAAACTCGATGGTCCACCATGTTCAAGAATTTGCGGAGAGATTTCGAGCCATGCGGGGTACGGCGGAATTTCCAGCTAGGGATTCTGGCCAAAGAGACCTCCCAACGCAGTATATGTCGACAAGAAGCAAACAAACACATACCTCCAAGCCATAACAAGGCTTTGAGTATCTCCATCTGGGGAGAGGCCGCAAACAAGTACAA
This sequence comes from Penicillium sp. CF05, assembly GCA_002916455.1. Taxonomy (NCBI): domain Eukaryota; kingdom Fungi; phylum Ascomycota; class Eurotiomycetes; order Eurotiales; family Aspergillaceae; genus Penicillium; species Penicillium sp. CF05. Next base: position 15,688 of record PKQL01000458.1, read on the forward strand.
GTTGATCAAAGCAGTTGTCAAAAGCTGCAGCTCAGCGGGAAGCATGCTGGTCGTTAACAAAAAGTCTAAAGTGGGTATCAGCGCTTGATGCAAAGGGAAAAGGAGTATTAGAGATTCCGCGTCGAGCCCACGAAGCGTCAGTGGTTTGGGCACTGTATGGTCCAAGGAGAAATGCTCGGCAACAAGAATGGGAATCATAGAGATCATCCAATGAAGACCATTCAAATCATTAGTCCTGTTCTGAAACGGTATAACAGGCGATGGTAAAGAGGACAGGCTGAGGACAATATTAGGCATGATAAGTGGTGGAAGATGGTTGGACAGCGACAACGAAACAAAGATGGGGATAAGAATCGGATAGAGAAGGGGAGCCGGATCGAAGCTCGAGGGTATTGAGAAGTATGTCCGTTTCGTAGACCAGACGCGCCAGATGCGCCAGCTTCGGCCCTGTGATGCACGAACGACGAGCGGATAGGCGGTATAGATACCCAAGACCACGAGTCCATGAGCAGCAATCTCTGCAAATCAATTAGCCAATTCCATTATCTTGGTAGAAATGCCAGTTCCGCACATACCCTTTCGCCATTCCCAAGCCAAAGAGCGCGCCCCGTCTTGATACAAAACCACACCACCCACAGATAGCAGAAGCGCGGCCTCCAACAACCGCCGGAGGACCTCCACCCGTCTCTGGCGTCTGAACCTCAGTCTCTCCTCAAAGGCCTCTTCCTCAAGTTCCTCCTCTGAGCTCCGTCGCGATGTCCGCGACATAGGCCGCACAAATGACGGCCAAGGCTGCAAGCTCGGCAGCCAGTCATCGAGATCAGTGGGACCGACTCCGCCAGATCGTAGGCCTTTCCGAGGGCGGAGTGGTGGGGCAGGTAATCCCCTTAGGATACCGGTGCTTTCATCGTCTGCCTCTGTGCCGCTGTCGCTGGTTGTTCGCGAGGACCTGGAGTAGGAGGAGAGCGGGTGGAGACGGTCGCCTTGTTCGGAGGGAGTGCCTGATCCGAGACGCCGGCTTCTGTGGTATGGATGGGGGGAGCGATTGAATAATCGGAGGTCTTCGGCAAACGCTTCGGGGTTTGAAGGTGTGCTGATGCGAGGCGTCGCTTCTTGTTTTTCTTTCCACGGCGAACTCATGGCACCATGCTTATGTCGATAAGTACGTCATGTCTCGGTGGGATAGTGGTACACAGTGTATGGGAAGGATAGAAGAACACCCGGGAAGAGATCGAGGTACCTAAAAATTTAGTGCGGTTTGTGTTCGATGTCGGCAATATATTGAGAACGTGGCAGAGGCAGAATGACACTGTTATCTTTCCTGAATGCGGAAGGGATTTTGCCTATCACATGCGAGCGAACAGTGCGCCGTACATCGATCATCGATCATCGGTACGGAGTATGACATCGACATTCACCGATCTCCTGATCTGTAAATATTATTTCCTTTGATATTTGCTCAAATCGGGTGACTTTATTCTTTCTTAGATAGTTCCTAACTAAGCTGCTGCAGGACCACACCTGCACTCAACCTTCGGCCTTCTCGCCCCCATACTGATCTGCACGGCACAACCTGTACCGGCCACAAGGGTTCAGGCACTGAGTATGTGGTATATAACACAGCCTGAGACAGACTGGAATCTCGACGATAAGCCTCATTCACTGATCTCAATATTTGCTTCAATGTCTCGTCCGACGAACCCGCGTCGATCTCGATATTTGTATACTTGTATTGATTGTCCATGGTGGTGGAAGATGTCCCTCCTTTTATGTCCAGCTTGACCTGCTCACACCGGCCTCCCAGACCTTGCCATTCAATATCACTTCCTCGTGGCAGTTCGTCCACTTGGACAGCCAAGAATGGTGGAATGGATGTGTGAGACACAACAAGAGCAGTAAACTGGGGCAGACTGGACACAGGGGCATCAGTCAATTCCTCTGTGCGGCGACCATATTTGATATCCCACGCATCCAGCTGTGGCCCATCATCATCATCCTCATCTTCATTGTCAGGCAAAGCATGCATTCTTTCCCAAAGGCGCCATGCCACTTGCGCCTGAGTATTGGCGTGTTCTCCACGCGACAAAAAGGCTACCGCACCGAGCCACCAGTTTACCTGCATGGCTTCACCAATTCTCCAGAGGTGTTGAAGGGCTAGTACAGCCCGAAGACGGTAGTTCTCAACCCATGAACCTGGTCCCTCCACTTGCGCCAAGTCCATGGAACCAGGATCTAGAGGAATCTGGCCAGCAATGTACACGAGTCTGCTAGCGTTCTGCAGCGGAACTGACAACGCTTGAGAATATGGTCCAATATTTGCGGGAGCCCAGTACGACCTGGATTGAACATGCAGGCCCTGGCGCCGGTCCCTCGCACCCAGGTCGACCACGAATGTGACCATCACCTTGACATTGGACGGGAGTCGATCTCCACATGCCACTGTAACTCGCGCGGGAGGATTGGGTTTCTTGAATAGCGAGACGTAGATATCATTCATTGACCCAAAGTCGGCCATTGAATTTAGCAGCACCGTAGCGAAAACAATATCATCTGTTGATCGTGAACCCGACTTGGGGTGGGAAAAGGACTTGAACAATTTCTGGACCTTGTGCGCAATCGCTTTCATCTGTTCTCCAGACCCAGGACCAGCCTCAGGCGCAACAATATTCGAAATAGTCCACGTAGAACCAGACAGCCTGTGCACGGGCTCACACACAGGCCAATCCGGCGACCGAGCGGTACTCGTCATCTCCCGTGATTCCGGATCGTCAAGCGACCCAGAAAGATTCAATGCGGAACCCAACACACCCTCAAAAACTGCATCTAACAGTCCTGGTCTCCTAATATCACTCGGTGAAATACCATCGTCAATCTCCCAGCCGCTCTTAGCCGTACACCTAGCACCCCTCAACCTAACAAACGCAACACCCCCTTCCCCAGCCTTCTCCTCGCGACTACCAACCTCAATTCTCCGCTTCCACAAAAACCCAGGCCCATCCAGCGCAAGCGTCTCATACTCCCCACCCTCACCCAACACCGCACCACGAATATCTTCTGCAGCCGCAAACCGACTCATAGCCTTAACAAGGCATCTTCGCATCATGCGGCCGCCACTCCCAGCACCAGACACATTCTCCCACAGAAAGCCCTCGTCCAGACCGCCAGAGGCGACCTTGATAATACGAGCATCGCATCTGGCAGCTGCCATATCCTCCAAGAGCCCCGCCTGACGTATTGCCAGAGTATCAGCCGACCTTGCCTGCGGGGCAGGCAGGGACGGATACATCCATAGCCAAGCGAGGGGTACGAGGCCCAGACGGTTAGCGACATTCTCGATTCGGGTGCGCTGGTATGTAGAGAGGATGGCGCCCGCCGAGACGGCGTTTGCTTCTGGATGGGCTTTTTTTATGTGTTGGAGGAGCGGGACGAGGGATTCTGTCTCGTCTTTGTCGGATGTTGTTGTTCCGTAGGTGCGGGATGTGTCGACTGCGCTGCCTGTGATGGGTTGGCGGTAGAGGGGGATTTGGAGGGCTGTTTCGTAGAGAGGGATTATGTTGTGGCCGATTGTTTGGTACATGAAGCTGTCGATGTCGTCTTCTTCGTCATGTTTGGGTTGTTTTGGGTTTGTGCTGGTCTTGTTCTGCGGTTCTGGGTAGAGGTTGGCTAAGGCGACCACTTTGTGGCCGTTGCGGATGCAGTGGAGAATCGAGTAGAGGGAGTCTTTTCCCCCAGAGATTAGGACAATCACGTTGAGCCCTGGGGCTGAGGGTTGTGCTGCAGACATGACAACTTTATGCCCTCTGGAGTCCAGGATCTCCTTTTTTTCCGCAGATTTGTTGGATGTTGCCTGGGTGCGGGTGATGGGGGGGTACATTTTGCAGTCCCCACCTTTGCCCGGGTGAGTTTCCAAGGTTATCGATAAGAGTGATAGAGCGATAAGATCCCGAGGTCACGGGATATATTTCATACATCAAAGTCTATCATACCTACCTAGGTAGATTATGCATGACTTATTTGTTTTGAGTTAGGCTGGAAGGAAATCAGTAGATGGAAGGCCGAAAGCCCTAACTCTTAAGGTTGTTCTACTTTTACTATTATCAGGTCTACCAGGAAAGAGTGTAATAAGATTATGCTTGTAATTTGACGCATGTAAATCAACATCTAGAAATGTGACCTAGAAGACAAAGGGGCAATTGCAATACAAGAAGGGTATGAAGTGATGGGGAGGGAAAATGGGGGTCAATTAACTTATACACGAATGTGACCAGCACAAAGAAGCAGGTGAAATCAAAAACAAAAAAATATTACATCGAATAGGCAGAACAAGCACGAACGAAACGGTAGAAGGAGAAAGAAGAAAAAAGGAAAGGTGAAAAAAAAGTCACAAGAAGCGAAGTAAACAGGGAGTACACGAAAGGGATACCCAAAGGTTTAAACTGTGAGGCACATTGCTCACGCCGAATGTGCTGGTCCAGGAGATATTGGAGAGAACAAGTGAAACAAAAGGAAAAAAAGAGGAAAACAAGGTGACAAAGGAAATAATTTCACCCGGCACTGCCAAAGACAAATGCCATCATTCGCTTTATGTCGTTTTTTTTTTTTTTTTTTCTTCTCCTTGGACTCTTCCTGCGCCCATGTGCCTTCACCAAAAGAACCGTTCGAGACAATCCCAGCCTGTGTGTATGTGTCCCCGTGCGAGATGTCAAAACGCTAGAAATAAAAAGGGAACCCAAGTTGCTGTGCACCGATGATCCAGTTTCCGACACCAGTATAAATGCCCGGACGCCAAACCCAATCAAGACCAATGTGGTCGAGCTTCCAAAGACTCCGACCGAAGAATGTATGTATTATATATGCAGTAGGAAGTCTCTTGGTCTCGTAAAAGAAAAATCATGAAACGCAAAAGTTCCTTAGGACAAGTCACGCTTGCGCTTCTTTGTCGATCGGCGATCCACAGAGGGAGTACCGGTGACTTCGGTCGACCGGGCAGCCTCGTACATGACTTGGCCAAGGGCACCAGCGTCATGTTGATCATCGAAGGAGACAGAACCGGCATCGCTTGCATCGAGAACTCCCATGACAATGGAGCCACCACCGTGGGTGCGAGCGTGTTGAGCGAGGTTGTCACTGCGGGAGAACTTCTTGCCACACTCGTTGCACTCAAATGGCTTGTCCTGGGTGTGGAGAGAGCGGTAGTGACGCTTAAGGTGTTCCTGACGACGAAAGCGACGAGAGCACAGAGTGCAGACGAAGGTCTTCGAGGGGTCCTCAGTCAAAGACTGCTTGCGGCCCCGGCGGTTGACCGAGATGGGAGCAGACTCGGAGTCATCAACTGATCCATCATCAGAGCAGCAGTCGCCAGAGGACTCGCAGGCGGCCAGCGCCTTCGCTTCAGCCGCCTCGTCGGCGGCGATCTTTCGGGACTTGCGGTTGCTACGCTTCTTGGTCTTGGGCTCCTCGACAGGTTCCTCCTCGGTCTCAGCCTGCGGCTGGGCAGTCTGGGTCCACTCGAAGGATGGCAAACCATTGGGCATGAAAGTCTCTGAGTCATCCGAGTCTTCGAGGCTGTGCTCGCTCAGGAATCCATCATCCTCTACCGGGTAGGCGTGCACACGCTGGCGCTTGCCACCCATATAGACGGCGTTGGCGGCAGGGTGGAATTCCACCAGGCGGTTCAACTCATCATCAGAATCGAGGTCAGAGAAACTGTCAAAAGTGGGCAGCGAGCTCAGAGGATCCTGGGTCGAGGAGCTGAAGGAAGGGGATGGGTTCTCGTTGACGGGGAGCGTCACAGACGCACTGCCAACAACGGCGCGCGGCYCCTCCTCCTCGCATGAGAGATTGGGTAGAGGAGGGAGATCCTGTGCGTGAACATTGACACAGGGTTCAACGGTGAGCTGACGCGGGTCGCAGAAAGATTGGCTAGACCCAAGAGTCTGGGAGGCAAGAATGTCGGTGGGCACGGGTGAGGGGGAGGGGGAAAGCGAGGGGCAGGATGTTGCAGACAGAAGGTCTGAGCCGTGGATGTGAGTAACAGAAGGCGGGTGAATGAAGACTGTATAATAATTAGCCTTTCGCCCTTGCTTCCCAATACCCACATTTATCAAAGTGTGATCTATAAAAACTTACCAGGCGTCATCGGAGGCGAATCGGAACGCGCCCACTCCGGAGTGGCCAGGATTTCCTGGTGGACGTCGGTCTCGCATCCCTCTTTGACACCCTCCACCTTGTCGAAGGTGAAGAATGTGTCATGAACCGGGGTTGGTAGCGCACCGTGGGCAGACGGGGGGCTGCTGATGGTGCTTCCCGAGGCGGACAGTGGAGGAGTTGAAGGGAAGGAGTACATGTCGTGACCAATAAAGCGAGTGTCCAAGGGCATCAAGCCAGGAGATCCCTGCTGCACCATCATGGTGGGCTTCATTTGCGAGGGCTGGGGAGAGGCAATTGGTGTCAAGCTCATGGTAGCTCCCCGGAAGGCATTGGTGGTGGCCATTTGGTGCATGTTCATCATGGGCTGGGAGGAGTAGAGCGGTTGCTCTTGTCCATACTGCATTTGACTGTAGTACGGGACGTCTGACTGGTAGTGGCCTTGTCTTTGTGTTGAGTCGGGATAGTATGTGAATGGCTGTCCTTGCACCGAGGTTGGTGCCATGTTGTATGTTGAGTCCATTGTAAGATGTGCTGTACCATGGGTTAGAAGTCAACCAGGAAATGTGCATAGAGATATACATACCTGTATGAGATATGGAAGCCCAATTGAAAGTTTCCCGTTATATTAGTAGGATTATAGTGATTCAAGTCCGAATGAATGAATGGACTAGCAATTAGGTATAGACGATGAATGAGTGTGTCGAAAAAGGAAGGACAGGTTCTGGGAACCGAGAGACGAAGAAGTACTTGAGGAAGGAGAGTGATATAGAAGAGGAGGATCCCAAATAAATCCAATAGGAAACCCCAAACCCAAAATAGTCAAAATAGTCAAACCAAAAAAGAAAGAAAAAAAAAGAAAAAAAAAAAGATTGGATAGAGAGAGTGTGAGTATAAGAAAAATAGACAGCGGGGAAAATAAAATAAAATAAAAATAAGAAGAGAGAGAGAGAGAGAGAGAGAATGAGAGAGAGAGGGAAAGATAGCAGGTTGCGGTGGATAAATGAGTGATCTGCTACTATTTTCTACTTGCCGGGTCACTAGTTTAGGTGTGGGCCAGGAACCGGGTGCTTTTTCTTTTTTTATGAATTTAATTTGTCTCAAGAATTATGATTAAATAGGGAAAAAAAGAAAATAATATTTAAAATATTAGAATATTAGAATAATGAGAATAAGAGGACACATGGAATTATGGGTATCCCAGTCCGGGGCGGGATTGCGAAAGACACTGCACATCAAGTGCCCAGTCCCGTCAGAAGCGACCAATCGCATTGATTTAGGAGGAGTTTAGTGAGTGACCTCTGTTAGTGGAGACCTGGGAAACATTGAGTTAAATAATATTTTGATAATTTATTTTATATTATAATACAATTATAA
>PKQL01000459.1:0-23155 GCA_002916455.1 Penicillium sp. CF05
CCTTCATCTATAACTACCATGCTTTATATCTCCCATCGCGAGAATGTCTCCTCATCCAACCATGAAAACTGCCAGCAGTTTCACTAAGGTGTATGTCGGAAGAAGGGCATCCAAACCAATAGCAGTTCCCAAAACCAGATTGTTTGTCTCGAACTATTATTATATTTAAATACTCTCCTCAATGTTTTCTCTTTCACATCTTCCCCACAGTCAATTTATATCTCCCTTATCCAGCACTACCTTTCACAACACATCTAGTCTTCTCAAATGGAACCCTCCTCCCAGTCCGAGACCGCATCCCAGTGAGACTTCAGTATCCTCAAAATCCTTGGCATGATATTTTGCCCAAAACACTCGCGACGAAGATGAAACCCGTCCTACAATTCTGACTTACTGGGGTGGGCTCTCGTAAATAGCCGCTAGTGTAGCGAGGCTATTCCCCTGTTCTAGACTCGCCCTCGATCGTCCCCCGCGGTCATTATAGCAAAAGTCAAACCCACACGTCGGCAATACCGCGCCAATTACGCGTCTTAGGCACTGGTGCTATACATCTCTCAGTTTAAAAAGAACGCCTTTGCAGAGAATGGCGTGCTCCACGGACCTGTGTTTCCTAAGTTGACCAGAATCTTTGCAAGCATCCACATCCCAAAGCATTACTACCTTCGTAGCACTTTCTCTCTGGTGCACTGCATGTCCAGAGGCGTGTGGCGCAATTTGAGAAAGAGATCAATTTGGATTTTGTCTTGCGGACCATCTCGGTCAGTCATCTCTGGCCTCATCTCACTCTTAAGTTACATTCACTGATTACTATGCTATGAACAGATTCTCATGCCCAGTCTTAGCGAGATTACTCTCAGTTCCCAGTCGGCTCCCAGATATAATGGAGGGGTCGCCGTGAGCCTCCGCAGAAACGTTCAGTCTGCTCGGAACAATCAAAGTATGGTGCCTGCAAGCCTCCATTGGTTTATTCGAAGAGACTCGAGCCAAGCACCCTTTGAAGATAAAAAGTCTGGAGACAATGAGACTGGGATAATGAAAAGACTGAACATGCTGGCCAGACTTTCAATGGCCACGAACAGTAACCAGCAGCAAGTATGAAGTTACTTGTTCACCATGCACTACGAGGACACTTGATTTGTAGAAGTTGGTTGATATCAAATTAGTAGATTATATGGACTGACCGCCCTTTTCTCCGCCTACTCATTGAGCCATGTAATTTTCTGCACCGCAATATTATTGCCTGCACCCGTGCTCTCATCTCAAAGCGGTCAGTGTGCTGCCGTCATTTGATCTCCGCGGGCTGCGCGAAAGTTGCTGGAACAGTGCAGCTTAATCTTCAATAATGGGAAAAGGTATTGTCTTCTGTGAGCTCCTTCTTGGACAGATTCAGACTAACATCGTTGACTACAGGAACCGATAAACTTTACGTATGCGACTCCTTCATTTTCTACATTCCAATACTCTGCTATCGCATCTTGAATTCCCGCTGATCATCCTATTTTTTTCTAGATCACACACTCCGAGTGGGGATCTGAAGATGCTTTCTCCGCCAGTGCTGGCGCTGGAGTCTCCAAGGCCAAGAAGGGCGGCGCCCACGCTGCGTTCAAGCGCTTGCCATTCAATTTCTGTTCCCTCTCCCTCCAACCATTTTCACACCCGGTTTGCACGCATACAGGAACAATCTTCGACCTCACGAATATTCTCCCATGGATCAAGAAGCACGGGACCAACCCCGTCGACGGGACCCCGTTGAAGAGCTCGGACTTGATTAAGTTGACTCTCGCAAAGAACGAGGATGGCGACTACGTCGATCCAGTGACCTACAAGATTCTGACAGATAATACACATATCGTCGCGTTACGGAATACAGGGAATGTCTTTTCATGGGATACGGTGGAGCGACTCAACATCAAGGGAAAATTGTGGCGCGACTTGGTCACGGATGAAGAATTCAGCCGAAAAGATATTATCACCTTGCAGGACCCGCAGAACATCGAGTCGCGCAACCTCAGCTCGTTCAACTACATCAAGGAGGGGGAGACAGGAATTTTGGACCAACAGACCTCTGGGAGCGTCAACACCAGTGCGCTCGGCAGCTCGGCAAAGATCCTGAAAGCGAAAGAGGCAGTTGCAAAGGCTCGGTCAGAACGCGCTCAGCAGGCTGGTTCTGCTGTGGCTGGCTCGAAAGTAGTTTCGAAGTCTGGAGCTGCAAATGTGGCCTCCAAGGAGCAACCGGGAAAGCCAACACCCTACAACGCTGCACGATTCACCACGGGAAAGGCGGCTGCCTCATTCACTAGTACAGGGCTGACACCGCATACGTCTGCTGATCTCGCGGTACTATCGGAAGAGGAATACATGCTCAAGCGGGGTCGCGTAAAGGCCAAGGCTTACGCGCGCATTGTGACCACGGCCGGGCATCTCAACCTGGAATTGTATCCGGAGCATGCGCCCAAAGCCGTGTGGAACTTCCTTCAGCTGGCCAAGAAGGGTTACTACACAGATGTACCATTTCACCGTAATATCAAGGGCTTCATGCTCCAGGGTGGCGATCCGACTGGTACTGGACGCGGCGGCGAAAGTATCTGGGGCAAGTACTTTGCAGATGAATTCGAGGGGCCTTTGAAGCACGATGCCCGAGGCACGCTAAGCATGGCCAACAAAGGCAAAAACACGAATAGTAGTCAGTTGTAAGTGACCCCCTGTGATCTCCCCTAGCTCAATGAGCGCGCTAACATGTGGTTTCAGCTTCATCGCCTATCGAGCCCTACCTCATCTCAACCTCAAGCACACCGTCTTCGGCCGTCTCATCGACGACCCAACTCCTTCGTCCACTACTTTGAATAAACTAGAGATCCACCCGGTGGAATCAACTACGAACCGTCCTACCCCCGATATTCGCATCAAGGAAATCACGGTCTTCGTAGACCCATTCGAGGATTTCCTCACCCAGAAGCGCGCAGAAGAAGCGCGGGCCACAGGCGTCACGGGTCCTTCTGCAGAAGAGGAAGACGAGGCTGCTCGACGTGCGGACGATGACCGTGTTACCTGGACTGGAAAGCGGGTCCGCGGTGCTGAGGCGGAGAATGATGGTGGTGCCTCAGGCGTTGGAAAGTATTTGAAGGCAGCACTGGCAGATCGGGATGGACAGGAAGAAGATGAGATTGTGGAGGTTCTGGACGAGGAGATTGCCCCTGAGCCCGCTCGTAAAAAGGCCAAGGGCACTGGAGGTTTTGGAAACTTTAGTTCGTGGTAATCGATATAGTTTCCAAGTCTTTTTCCCCTTCAATTTGTACCCTACGCAGTGGTATAGGCGCCAGCTGCTTAGTGTTAGTACTGCGAAACCCGAGATTGTGAACCCTATTGTGTTGTCTACTGTCTCAGTTCGAATCAGTAATTTTTATTCTATCTAGCTACATACATATGCGAAATTAGTGGATATTTCAAATCTGCTAGGTATAATGAAAACAGATACTAGTTGAAGAACGCTCTTAGCAACTTGAGATTTAGGAATAGCGCAGTAAACCCCATCAAAATGACTGCGACTTAGGTACAGAGACATACCGAAAATTACAGCAAACCCTGTGGTTCCATGTCAGCTTTATCCGATAATGCAGGGTCGAATACTATACCCAGATAGCATAATGTGTAGGCCAGGACGGTCCAGATTGCATCCGCAAGGGAGCCGAACTCCAGCGCAATGGTATAGAGGGAGATCGAGTTGACACAATAGAGTTGTCCATCAGGGACAGCATCATTCCCACACATAGACTGAAAAGAATCAATGGCAGTCGCCATGTTGCCAACGGCTCCTTCTCGCTTGATCCCCCGGACTGGTCAAAGATTCATTGCGCACCTCATGGTCGAGTTCAATTTTGACTCCACCCCATCCTACTTATGACAGTGATAAGCGAACGTGGACATGCGCAAACTCTGATCAATCTTTGAGAAGAATGAACTGAAATTATCAGCCCCGAAGTCGGGTTTGAACGGCCCTTTTGTATAGTTCGGAATTCCACCAATCACCGCCTAAAAGTAGACCGAGACCCACTCCAACTTCTCCACCTTCTAGATCGTATCTTCTCGGCTGAAAAAAGGTGTTGCATTCACAGTGAATCTTACCTAAAGTCGTTCTCCGGTCTTAATATCCCCTCAGTTAGTCCCCATATTAACTGCGGACTAAACGGAACCTTGACTGACATCCATCTGGATCCTAACGACACTGTTCGTCGCTATCACCCGGCTGTCGACACTTGTCGCATCGAAATCCCAACGGTGCACGTCTATGGATGCCATGACCGCCATGACCCCCTCTCGAAGTCAGAGTATAGCCTTGCAGGGACTATGCAGCACCCAGCAAGACCTCACATTTTCCTATGAACATCCTGCAGGGCACAACATCCTGAGTACGAAGGCAGTCGCAATGGAGACAACAAATCTTATTCGTAAGGCAGTGACCAGAAGTGAATTTATGTTTTAAGCGGTTAATGCTACGTACCAAGGTTGTACCTATCTAGGACGCTATAGAGGTCTAGAATGCCCTTAGGTTATTTAAGAAAGCATCGAAATTTTCAAATGATGTCCGATTTCCCGAAATGCAATGTATATCCAGGGCTTAGAATTAGTGTGGATTCGTAAGTTTTGTATCTTCTCAAATTAGGCTTAGTCCCTTTCTTCAGCACCTTCTCGATGGCTCTCCGTCACCATGACTTACATTGTTTCGTCCCGTTACCTTGACTCACCTTAGCGCGTGCCTTAGCCTGCCAGCCTGTGACCTCGGCTTGTCCTGGCTCGTGCCTTAGCCTGACTCTGTTGTCGGCCTGACTGGTTTCTTTCATATGCCGCCAAAAGTCCAGGCAACAAAATACTTTCTGAACCTCCAACAATCCTGTATAGGATCTCTTCGTTAATGGCACCCGCACGCCAGTCAGCACTAAAGACTTCAAGACAACGATCGGTCAGCGCAGTGTCACGGCTTTCTGAGCGTTCTGTCCAATCGACGACCTCTGATTTTCTCGACGCCAAACTTTCCGAATTAGAAAGCGACCTTGACTATATAAGGTGTGTGCGAGATGGTCTTAATGAAGCAAGGCAAACCGAAGTCATCGCTCATGAGGAATTTCAACGCAGAATCTATCCTTTTCTGCAAGCATTCCGTGCATCCTCACAAACCATACACGTGGCGAAAAGACAGCGTAGGTTGATTATTGAAGACGTCGATGAGAACGTGGACACAAAACACCAACCAATTGAAGGCCCCGTTGACCAAGGTCTGCTCGAACGTGCTTACCGGGACGTGATGATCCCCCGTGTGTTAAGCGCTAGTGCGAAACGAAAGTTCAACCAGTCTGCATTTAAAGAAAAAGTTCACAATTACTATGGTGTTAACGAAAGGTGTGCACCTGGTTATTCGTGGTGCCATGTATTCCATCAAGTACTTCCCGAGAAGTACGTCAAAGCTGCCTATCTAGTGCCCAAGTCGATGACTGCCAAGAAAATTTCGCATCTATTTGGTGTTGAGGATGGTGTACTTGCGGACCCTCAAAATGGTAAGAATATTCTCTTCCAAGGTTAGTTCCTAGGGAAAATAGCTGACTCATGGACAATTATGTATCACACTCTCGGAGCCCATTAAACTTCTGCTTGATTAGGGAACAATTACTATTGTTCCAAAGCCAGGACCAATAACTTTCCCAACCGAATGGAGATGCGTGGTCTTAGATAAATCCAAGAATGAGAACATTGTCGGTTATAAGAATAACGCTTATATCAAGCTCAAGGTCAGTACCACAAAAGTGAGGGTTGATTACCATATTAACAATATCAATAGTATAGTCGATTGACGGAAAGGCACTCGAGTTCATCACCAATAACCGCCCTCGCCAGCGGTATTTATACTTCTGTTTCATTATCGCATATCTTAATGCAAAGAGCCAGGGCGCTAATGATGCCGTTGCAAAGAAGGTGGAAGCCACGCGTTTTTGGCCCTCTGGTGGTGAATATCTTGATCGGTCAACACTGGTTACGTTAGCCCGCTGTGTCTCAGGATCCGAGCTCCCCGAATCTCTCAAGGATAATACGTTTGACAGCGGTGATAACTCTACTCGGGACGCTGACGCTGGAACTGTTCTTGGTGCGGATGTTCGGGACGCATGTTCTGCCTCGTATCTTGCGGGACAAAACTAAAGAGTTACACAGGGGTTCTTCGTTCATGCTTTGTATTTCTATCTTTATTTTCTCCTTCCTTTTTCTTTAGCGCAGATGTGGCATCCAAGGGTTATATCGAATTATTCCGAGGTCCTTGTAGGCAAAAGTCCTTGGGTGTAACCCCAATTCAATCCAATCGGATTGGAATCTATAGAATACTAACTGCATATAGATTGGCTTTAAGTCAATTCTGGATGGTATGTTGCCATGTATTCCGTGTACTTCAGTCAGCTAGTTAAAAGCTAGGCTAAATACATGGACTACATTGAGTGCAGACAGCTGCGGGTCCAGACTTGCTTATCACTCTGTCCACATGAATCTTCCAAGGTTGTTGCAGATGACTATAAGACCGCAATGGGTGACATCAAGCCTTTACTAGTTTATACTTTGTAGTTCGGAACTTTGGATTCAATGCTATTGTTCATTAATTTTTTTTTTTTTTTTTTCTTTTTTTTTGGTCTGAAGTAAGTGCTTGTTCAAAACCGCAAGTCCCATCCGATCTGAGGTCCGAGGTTGGGCAACTCATCGGCTACACTCTGCACATCCTTATCTCCACGACCACTCAAGCATAAGACAAGATCCTTGTTAGGTCCCAGCTCCTTGGCCGTCTCAATAGCGCCCCACACCGCGTGGGACGTCTCCAATGCAGGGATAATGCCTTCAAGCTGGCTCAGCAGTCGGAAGCCTTGTAGGGCCTGTGCATCAGTGGCCGAGAGGAATTTCGCCCGGTTAGTCTTCTTCCAATTCGCCAGCTCCGGTCCGACTCCCGGGTAATCGAGTCCCGCAGAGACAGAATGAGTGTCGGAGATCTGGCCATGTTCATCCTGTAGGACATACGTCCGAACACCATGCAGAACTCCCACAGAGCCACCACTTAGTGTGGCTGAATGCCGTGCCGTGTCTAGACCATCTCCACTAGCTTCCACGCCAACCAGCTGGACAGACGGATCATCAGAGAAGGGATAAAACATTCCACTTGAGTTCGAGCCACCTCCTACACAAGCGATCACGGCGTCAGGGCTCTTGCCTAGGTCCCGCAGCTGGGTCTTGGTTTCCTCCCCGATCACACTCTGGAACGTGCGAACCATAGTCGGGAAGGGGTGGGGTCCAATCGCTGAGCCGATGATATAGTGCGTAGTATCTAGGCGAACAATCCACGCGCGGAAAGCTTCGTTCACCGCATCCCGGAGGGTACGCGATCCCGACTCCACAGGGATAACGGTAGCACCCAACAAGCGAATCCGGAAGACATTCAATGCCTGTCGACGGACATCCTCTGCACCCATGTAAATGGTACATTTCATGCCGAATTTGGCGCAGACAGTAGCGGTGGCGACGCCGTGTTGGCCTGCCCCCGTCTCGGCGATGATCTCCGTCTTACCGAGCCGACGAGCAATGAGAATCTGACCCAAGGCATTATTAATCTTGTGAGATCCTGTGTGGTTCAAATCTTCGCGCTTCAGCCAAATGTTCGCTCCGCCGGCGTGCTCGGTCAGCCTCTTGGCTAGGTGTAGGCTGGATGGACGACCCATGTAGGGATAGTATGATTTCAACTCGGCCCAGAAAGTCGGATCATTCAGCGCAGCTTGGAAGCCGGCATCCAATTCATCCAGACAGGTGATCAAGGCCTCCGGAGCATACTGACCGCCGAAAATGCCAAATCGCCCCAAGCCATCAGTAGTAGCAACTACCTCTTCCTTGACAGCCGAGCCGGGCGCACTCGCCTCCGGCGATTGGTGGGCTGCAGCGACCGAGGCATCCCGAGCTACCTTTCGCTGCGTGATCTGCGAGCAATAGTTCTCGATTACTTGCGCAGCGTGGCCAGCTGGGGCATCACTTAGGACCGTAATCACTTGACTGCCGATGACGGCACCGTCGGCGATGGAGGTCACGCTCAGGAAATGCTCGCGTGTGCTGATACCAAAGCCAACCGCCACAGGAACATTGCCCGAGAGCTCCTTAACGCGCTTGATGAGAGTAGGGAGTTCCGAATTGAGAGTCCCAGTGGCGCCGGTCACGCCCATGCGAGAGACGAGATAGATGAAGGAGTCGGCCATTTCACAGAGGGTCTTCATGCGGTCCTCCGTAGTAGAGGGTGCGATTAATGGGACGTAAGAGAGGCTGTCAGTTTCGAGACGGTCAGCATCGACCATCAGCTCCGGAGGATTCGGTTACATACCCAGTCTTCATACAGCCTTCGCGGAATCGAATTGCCTCCTTCAGAGGGAGATCGACGACGATGAAGCCATTGACACCTACCGCTTTGCAATCTGCAAGGAGCTTGGACTCCCCGTAGCGCAATATCGGATTTTAATAGCCCATGAAGAGCACGGGTGTCTTGAGCCCATTCCGGCGGGCGTCGCGGACCATGTCCAACATCGACGAGATGGTAACGCCATTTTCCAGTGCCTTCAAATTAGATTTTTGAATGGTCGGGCCATCTGCAATGGGATCGGTGAAAGGTAGACCGAGTTCGATAATGTCTGTACAAATTTTAGCTTAAGTGTCTCAATTTTCGCGGAAGTGACTCACCAGCCCCTCCGGCCTGCATGCCCAGCAAAATGTCACGAGTTTCCTCCACACGAGGAAAGCCGGCCGTCACATAGGTTACCAGTGCCGGACGGCCTTCACTCTGGCATTGGGCAAAGGTTTGTCGAATATGTTCCATGGTGAGGTTGAATGAGGGAAGAAGAGGAAGAGGGAAGAAGAGGGAAGAAGAGGGACAAATAAAGTAACATAAAAGCGGACCAGATGGAGTCGCGCCAATGCAAATCGCCCCAGTCTTTGCTGGGCTCGTGCAGTATCGGCCAATTATCGAACCCTTTGATTGGTGCAATCAACGGGCCGCGCCTGATCGTTTCCAAGGTTCGATTCGACAGTTATACCAACTTTGGAAGGTATCTACAAGTACATGCAGATTTCTCCTACGGATTTACTAAGAGAGAATAAGAGAATAAGAGAAGAGAATAAGAGAAGAGAATAAGTGAAATAAGAGAATGGTTGGAGTCCAAGATTAACCCTCACTTCATTTTGCAATTACCTTCCTAACGGATCCCCCAAATTGAAATCAAATAGTCTCGAAAAATAAATCGGGGGCCGTCCCTGCATTGTCTCTTTTGTCTCTTCATTTGTCAATATGGCCTTCCGAACTAGTAGCAGCATCACTCCAGAAATACACGAGATAGTAGCCTCCAAGATTCAGGCTATAAGCTGATATAAGAGCAAGAAATGTCAGCATTGCATGATAAGAGAGCTTTGCAAGATGTTACCCGTTGTCCGCAGCGCATGCGAACCATGTCATGTAAGATTCGCTGCCTGATCCCTCCCCATGGAGGATCTTGTCAGGCCTGTATGTCCTCCCGGCGCCAATGTTACTTTCTATTTGTGGTCTGAACTGGGCACATGCTAATAACGCTTTCTTCTAAAAGGGCCTTGGAACTTCTATCGCCCCTTCGTGAAAGGGCTCACATACGCCTCATATCTTGTCTCGCGCAACCCTCGTTAAGTCCAACTTCAATTATCCTGTCTATCACCTTAGTTTATAGGTACCGTGCTTTGATAATTTCTACTCACCAGAATTAAACGCCTAACTTCAGTCAAGAAGAACCTAGTCATATTTTGCATTTCAATGTACATTAGTAGGTATGGGACTCATCTATAAAACAGCTTGTGTGCAAGAGCCACCACCGTGTATAGCCCAGCAGCAGCAATCTGTGGATAAGCGAATCTGACGTCCAGGACTCCACGGAAGACGTCGATATCGGGTACAAAAAATGCAAAAAATACAGAGAGCATAAAAAAGAAAGTATTCACAAATTGTAGCAGAAAACGAAGCCACCGGTTTCCTTGAAATAAGACGGCTCTAATAAGCAGCGAGAACAAGACAACCCCATATATCCCAGTGAATGCAAGGGGAAATACATAGGCGAGCGTAAGGATTCCATATAGTGGGGTTGTACGTCCGGATAAAAAAAATACAAGACCACTCCATAGAACGGAAGATAAAACAGCATAAGAAACACTTGTTGTTAAGGTATCTGTATATGAGTCCCAGTCGCCATCGGGACTTTCGGGGTCAATTAACTCTCGGTCCATTGACAAGGGTATCAAAGGGCGTGTTGTTCGAGGTTCGTATAATGCTTGGTTGAAATTGTCCTTCAAGCCTGCTGCGGGACTATATATAGTGTCTGTAGCTCGTTAGGTTGGAGGTGGAGGACGTGAACACAAATGCATACCTTTATTGAAGTATTGCATCATTGTAATAAATGGGGCTGCGAGTAACACGACGGCCACAACCTGGCCAAATGTCCAATGGCCTACAAGACTTCCTTCCTGACTGAGGTCCCATACTATACGTACCACACCCCAACCAAAAGCGATAAGTAACCAAATCACCTGTTCTAAGTTAGATATGGCCTCGGGAGAAGACACTTGGGCAGCAGCAGCAAAGCAATAAGCGGCTTACCTCGAACAAAACTGAGCTCCATCCATCGCAGACTAAACGCGCTGTTAAGAAAACAGCCAAGAGGGGACGGTAGCAAATGGAGCGTCTGAGGCTGTGTAGATGCGGCTTTTTACAGGCCCAGTCAAAGACAATGCGCAAGATCCGCCGTGCTCGAATGCTGAGCCACTTTCTAGCGCGACCAAAGACATCCACCGAGAGAGCTTTGTGTAGCTTGATAACCCGGGAGAAAAATGCAACACCAATCAAAATGACAGAAACTAGCACCGACCAAAACGTGATATCCCCCGCCGGTGAGTCTGGAAAAACCCATATATGGCAAATCGCGGGACTGTTCAACCCCCAAGCATTATTGGCTTCCCATTCACGGTTCCCTGTCGATAGGAGTCCAACGATCAAGAAAATAGCAAGCCCACCCATAGCAAGGAGCCGCAATAAGCGCTCAGTACTAAATCTATAGAGGTGACTGCGCAATACGGTCAGACATGACAAATGGGTCAGACTTGAGAACCAGGCGAGTTTGATAATAAAAAGCCAGTGATAGGCTGCAAGGCCGCAACGAAGTTGCGCGAATCCACTGATCAGGATCGAGAAGCCCGTTACGATTTGGAGGTCGCTCATCGCTAGAAGACACTTGTGGTATGTTAATACCAGGTCTCAATATAACCAAGAGACCCAGAAGAATAATGAACTTACCTTGATGAAAGTCTGTTGAAGCCGAATACTGGAATGAGGGCCCATTCGGCGGGATTTGAGAGTTCGCCTTAGAATGCGTCTTGGTGCCCACCGTACTGCTCTTAGGAATACCTCGTCCACCGGGTTAGGACGAAATAGATCGTCAATCTGATCACCCTTCTCGAAAGGGTCATGACTTGGTTGGAATACTCCGAGATAATATATAATAATGACCAAGAGAGCAATGCTTGCACTCGCGATATAGTTGGTCACTATTCCAATGCCCGTAATGTCACCGTCGGGGGAAAAAGCAGGGGGTTCTGCTGAGCAGTCATAGCCGCAGCGTGACATGATAATTTGCTGCGAAGAGAAATCAAGACGGACTCTGCTTGATTATTATGACAAAGGTACTACCTAGTTATGTGAGAATGTCGTAAGGAAGGGAAGAACCGCGTGGGGCGAAGAGAGGGCGAAAGGAGGTTCGGCCCCCGCGCGAAACTCCGGGTGTTGACACGGCTTAGATGTAGATCCTCATAGGTGAGTGCAGTCGATTTATGTGATATGGAAGACCAAGACGATCTGCAGAAAATGATTGGACTTGAGGCTTGAGGACATATTGATATAGTGCGTAGGACAGTGAAGTTTGACTTGGATTTTTTAACATTAGTCTTATATCAAGGACAATTGCATACCTCTCTCGAAGCTTGTGTGAACTTATTCAATTAGGATCACTGCTTCAAGTGTGTTTACCGAGCCTTAACACTATATTAGATACAGCATCATACTTTGAGAGCTTCCCGGAGGTGCATATTAGGCATCTTATGAGCGAAAGAGATGACGCCGTTGATTCAGCCAATGATTGTCCGGAGGTCGACGAATGTTCGTTGCTAGATGCCTTTTTCCAGAATCTCGAGAATAGACATCTTACGATATCAAAAGGTCTATTTAAACTCTGGTGCGACGATTTCCGACCAGAATGTCCTTCCCAACAAGGACTCGAATATTGCCGCAGTCATGGACTGGGAGACAAGGAGCAGAGCTATGGCATGAAATCCGGACGAATATACAGGTGATATAGATCTGATTGAAGGAAACATGGGAATTAGTAGCTGTTTAACACATGTCGTACATGCCATATAGATGAAAGTGGCAAGATAAGCCGAAATGATCGTAGCGTCATCGACCAAATGCGGATGAGGAGGATATGGGAGGATATGCTGGGACTCGCAGTTCTCACTGACTACATATGTAGATAGAATTGTATTCATCCCATACAATCTATGAAATGAACGAAATATATGAAACTCATGCGATACCCCATATATCAATCAGATCTAAGATTTCCCCGGTAGTCTTGGCTCTCTCCGCCCAGTGCCGCGTGAGCCGTCAGAGTTGATTTGGTGATTTTCCTCTTTCACCTTCCACCTTTCACCTTCCATATCTACTCACAATCCCATTCTATCTTCACCTAGTAAGTCTTGTATTTTTCTCTATTTCATCTGATACTTTCCCTGTTTGGCGGGAACTATTAAGACCATCGGACGCGCTATACATTGGCCAATGGTGCAAATATGCATTGAACCTGTTCGGAGGATTGATGGGTTTCATATATTTGAATTGTTCTGATTGGTCTTCTTTTCTCATTTTGTGTTTCATGTCATTTCATGTCTCATGTTTTGGAAGAGAGAACCGCTTCCCCTCGTGATCCTACTATGAACTCCCCCCCGGGATTGCACGTTTGTGCCGCTCACTGCMTAAACCATCTTCCACCTATACTTTGCCTTATCTCTCATTTCAGGCATCTTTTCGCTCCCAAGGAAATACTCATCGCTGATTTATTCAGCACTTACAGCCCAATTCCTCCCACTACCACCTCGACCTACCGAATCCTACGTCAGCCTCGCCCCCTCCGTGTTCGCCCCGCCCACCACTAAACCATCCATCCCCGATCCACCAATTCCTCTTGAAGGGATACAATCAAGCTGGCAGGAAATAAGCGCCGCAGTTTTTCTTCGCAGGGTGGGTTACTGGGCAGAATGTTCAGTGGCTCCTCGAGCCCACCCAAAGACAGAGTAGACACACTCCCAGAGGTTGGCCTCGACACCAACCCCTTGACCCTCCAAACGGATACAACCGGTACCAGTCCACGTGAGAAGAGGTTCTCCCCGCCTAGCGCTGGATTTTTCAACCGTCGACAAAGTGAAGAACAGGGCACCCCTGGCGAGAAGAAGCGCAGGAGTAGTACCGTCGTCAAAGCGGCCAACTTCTTCAGTAACGCAAAAAGCTCCTTGAGCTTGAACGGCCGGGATAGCTCTGCGATCAGTACCAGCCCCTCGATCGCGGAAAGCCCGCTACAGAAGCTTGGAAAGATGGACCCAGCTCTCAGCGTCCCTCAAGGGTCGTTCAACAACTCCGCCGGTGAATCCGCACCGACTACTCGGTCATCCTTCCGCGTTGGTGTTACCGAAGACCGGAATCGCAAATGTCGCCGGACAATGGAAGATACACATGCCTATCTCTACAATTTCCTGGGCACCCCTGCCCCGACTGCAGCAGAGGTAAATGGTGCTACTCCCCCTAAAGCCAGCCCGTCGCAGTCATCAGAAGATTCATCTTCCGTTGTAGAAACAGACAATGGCTATTTCGCAATCTTCGATGGGCATGCTGGCACCTTTGCCGCGGAATGGTGTGGAAAGAAGTTGCATTTGATTCTCGAGGAAATCATGCGCAGAAGCCCTAGCACTCCCGTCCCGGAACTCCTTGATCAGACTTTTACTAGTGTGGACCAGCAGTTGGAGAAATTACCCGTCAAGAACTCGGGGTGTACAGCTGTCACTGCCGTGCTTCGGTGGGAAGATCGTGTACCCAACTCACAGTCGGCCACCGGGTCTTCAGCCCTTGGTCCGGCGGCGAAAGCGGCGGCGAAAGCGGACACGAATTCAGAGAATGTCGAAACCCCGACTCAAGCTACCCCGGGCGCCTCCAGTGCCTTACCGAAATTGCAGGACAAGGCTATTCGGCAACGGGTTTTGTACACAGCCAACGTTGGTGATGCACGCATTGTATTATGTCGTAATGGGAAAGCACTTCGTTTGTCCTATGACCATAAGGGTAGCGATGAGAATGAAGGGAGGAGAGTTGCCAACGCTGGTGGACTAATTCTGAACAACCGCGTGAATGGAGTCCTGGCCGTCACCCGTGCCTTGGGCGATGCATACCTGAAAGACCTTGTGACCGGGCATCCCTACACAACAGAGACAGTGATCCAGCCAGATGCTGATGAGTTTATCATCTTGGCCTGCGATGGTGTAAGTTGAGGTCTACTCAATGTTGATGATACAGGCAAGCTAATTATACTCTAATAGCTCTGGGACGTCTGCAGTGATCAGGAATCTGTCGATCTAATTCGGAATGTCCAAGATGCTCAACAGGCCTCAAAGATTCTTGTTGACCATGCACTTGCACGGTTCAGCACCGACAACCTGTCTTGCATGGTGATTCGCCTTGACTCCAACCGTGTCAAGGACCTTGTGAACAACAATACGGAAATGATAGGAGTGGATGGGGATCCACACACCAAGGTGGCCGGGGGTGTGAGTGAGGCCGATAAGCTTGTCGAGCAAGCACAACAGAGCATCGTCTCTTCCGGTCTTGCAGATAATCCGGCAGCGGCAGAGAAGGCCAATGAAGAGACTCTTCAGAGAATGGCCAGTAATAATCACAAGCAAGAACCGGGGCCTGAGATGTCAATCAAAGAGAATGACGATCTTCCCTCCGTGGACATTCTGAGTCCGAATAGGAGCCCGGATAACCCGTCAACCTTGACTCAGTGATTTTACGACATGTTATGAAGCCGAATCACCACCTTCTGAAGTTGTGAAAACGAATTGATAGAACGTGTGCATTCTTTCTTTTCGTCTACTATCTACCTCTGGTGCTTCTGGGAGCAGTGTACCAAACCCGGAATATCTTCGGGAGTTTTCCATCCTGTCGCTTACTTATTACATTGCACATTGGCGTCAATGGTGCACACTGGTTGCCCGTTGGCCTCATTTTTCAACCTTTTGTTTATTACGGGATCAGACTTGGTGGTCTTGGTGTCCTTTGTTAGCATAAGTCTTTCTATTATTAGGATATTTGTCCTGAATTTGGCCTCGATGAAATTAGGCTCTGTTGTTCTCCATCCAATGATTATCTAAACCGAAGACATCCATGGATGCTACTGTATGTATCTACCTGGTGTATTCGCTTCTGCTGTAGATTATGGTGATGATGCAATAGATATGGTTTAGTCTTAGGATTAATAGTCGCTTTTTGTTCGCCATGAAGTAAATACTTGGTTGAATACCGTATTCTGGGAGGGTATTTTCGTTATATATCCTCTGTGCGTCTAACAGACGAAGATGATACCAAGAAAGAGACATAAGTTCCTAGAAAAGATGTCAAAAGAAGAGACCAGTCAAGGGGTGGCCGTACCTTCTTGTGATTTGATATATCTAAAAGTACAATTTATGAATGCTAGGATAAGCTAGACAGAAAGACAAGAGAGAAAATACAAAAAGCACCAACCATCAGACCCAAACCAGAGGGAAATGGATATCAACATACACAAAACGTCCCATCTTGCCCTGGAATGAGCGACGGACAGGAGAGAAGAACCTCAATGACGCCAAATTTCTACGCCTGCTCAAACGAACCATCGGCGATAATGTCCTCGCTAGGGACCGGGAAGTCCTCCTGACCAATCAAGTGGTTTCGAGTCCAGCGCAGCTGACCGTGCTCAATGTAACCCGCCCAGTTCTTCGCGCACTGCGCATCGTACGGATCCTGCCACAAGATCTTGACAGACTGCTCCTGCGGTGCGCTGTGATCCGCAGTGATCTCAACCTGCAGCTGCTCCTCGAGCGACGCAACCTGGCCCGCACGTTCTTTAGCCTGCTCAGCCTCCTTCAGGAGAGCGGCGCGTCTGCGCCTACGGGCCTTGACGGTCTTGTATCCAGACTTGGAGCTCTCTGGTACACCCTCCAAGATATGGTCCCTGTGCTTCTGCAGAACGAAAGCAACGTCGGCAATCGCGGTGGCCTTCTGGTTCATGAGGGCGTAGGCACGCTCCTTCTTCATCATGATCTGGCCCACTCTTCCCATATTTTCCTTGTCCCATTGCTTCTGGTCTCTCAGGTCCACCGGCCGCTTCGAATCGAGATATTCTTTTGTCACGGTAATCATTTCCTTGGGCGGGGAGAGCTGGCGCAGCAGCGCGAATTGCCGCAGGTGGTTATAAACGTTCAGTCCGACTTGCGCCTCCTTGAAGTGCACGGAAAAGTATGGCACCCACATATCCTTGCGGACTGTAGCGGGAATGGTCTTCTTGCCATGGTTGACACATTGCTTGAGAAGGTTGTTTTTCTAGAGGTCGGACGGGTTAGAAAAATTGCGATGACAAGCTGGAGGGATACGGTAGTATGGGATTTTTGCTGGAGACCGGAGATTTCAAAGTCCACACCGGAAGAAGGGGGGGAGGGGGGACTCACCTCCAGATAGCGAGTCAATGAGTACACGACCTGTTTCGTGCGGATGTTGCTGTACACGAAGATGTTCTTGCCATGACTGATAGAGTTCAAGGCCTTCTGTAACCGTCGACCTTCTTTGTCCTGTTGATCTTTAAATGCATTCGAGCCCGGTACTCGGGGCTTTCCTTGAATTGGTGTTTTCGGATCAATCGGTGGTCGGCGGATGAATTTCGTGGCCGCAAGTGCTGTTGAATCCAGCACTTTCTGGAAAGACTTTATGTTGGAGGCCATTGCGGCCGGACCAGAGGCTGCGTACAGTCGATCTGGGGAGAATTGGCGTAGTGAGAGGTGCGGGTTTATTGCATTGGTGGGAGGCGACAGACGGTGTTGATCGAGAGAAACGGGAGGTCGATTTTTTGACGGGGAACGCTGAGGTCTTGGCGCTTGCTCTCCGCATCATGCCTTATCAGCTCACTCCAGTCTCTCTCTCGCCAATTCAATTGCTTCCAACTTCCACTTGCGTATCTTCTGTTTTTATTAATATGAGCGATCTGATTCTTCTGCGACGCACTGCTTAAACACCGCGCTCCCCTGCAGCGCTGGCGTAATGGATAAGGACACGGAGCATGATATAGGTGCCCGCAGAGAGAGGCCATGGCTCTATGCATGGGTACGTATGGAAAATGAAGGAGAACACGGAAAGAAAAAGAACGCGGTGATGACAGATGCTGACAAGCCATTAGAACCGTAGGCTTCGACATCTCCAGGGAGTTTCTATACGCAACTTGGTTGTGACGCCTCCGCCGACTCGAGCTCGCGGCAAGACTATTGATGATGACGATATCCCGAATACCTTAAAGACACCTTCAAAGATCCAATCGCAGACCGAAAACCACACCTTACAACCCTCGCGATCCTTCACTGACCTCAAGTCGCATTCGAGTCAACATGACAATGTAAAGGAGCCCGCGATGCGTTCGTCACGTCGCAGAAGTACCCTTTTCTGGAATGACCCCAATCCTCGAACCCGGCAGGTCAAACTAGAAGATATCACAAGTAGCCGTATGGCAGATACATTCTTTTCTATTCATTGCGACGGGCTTGACGAGCCGGTGTATATTAGCGAAACGGTCGACCATGCAAACAATCCGAGTTTCCGATCCTTCGACTTGAATCTATGTGGGCCATACGTCTCTCGAATGGACGAGGTGGCTCTGAGGCTCTGGACAAGGACTGGTGAAATGACTGAGTTTATTCTACTGGTTGAACTACAGCTCCATTTACGATCATTGCAGTTTTTGGGAAAGACATTGGAGACCTTCCACCAACCACTTCCTGCGAACTCGATCCTTTTTCACTTCCCAGACGGTGTGTACTCCAACCTCACTGATCTTCCGCTGGTTGAAACATCACTTCAGGCTGCAGGACAGAAGGTCGCTGCAGTGGGTACCGACTTGCCATCCTCGTCGTATGACGCTTTGATGAAATTGGCCAATTTGGACGAATGCGTACAGGATGCATTGGCGACCAGGGAAAAATTGGAAGCTCAGATTAGCTCAATTCTACAACAGAACGAGCGCTCACTGAATGTAGCGAGTGAGGCAGCTGTGGCAAAGGAAAAACTTGCCCTTACCAAGCAGTATGTCGCCTTGGAGCGCAAACGAGTCCGCACCGCAGTCAGACGCAAAGAGGAGCTCATTGCGAGTATCAAAGCCCGGAAAGAAGCAATGGAACAAGGCCGTATTGCTCAGGAAAAGACTCGCAGTCACCTTCCCGAGGCTCAAGAGAGGTTGGTTTCCAGCGAGCAATTGCTTGACCGGAATGAGGAGGACACCAAGGGCCAAATTCGACGGATTGCTGAAGATCTTCTTACGATCTACCCTATTGAGCCCATCCCTAATAAACCCCTGGCATTCACCATCGCCGGGTTGGCCCTCCCAAACTCGACTTTCGAGGATATCGACCGTGAGGTAGTCGCAGCTGCATTAGGACATACAGCTCATTTGGTCTATCTGTTGTCATTCTATTTGTCTGTGCCTCTCCCATATCCGATCAACGCAAATGGGTCTACTTCGTTCATACAGGACCCCATCTCTGCATCACTTCCACAACGCACCTACCCCCTCTACCCGGTGAGTGTCCAGTATCGATTTGAGTACGCGGTCTTCCTTCTCAACAAAGACATTGAATACGTCCTCATCAAGCAAGGACTGCGCGTCTTGGATATCCGACACACTCTTCCCAACCTCAAGTACCTCCTTTACGTTCTTACTTCTGGCGATTCGGTGATCCCCGCCCGTAAAGCTGGTGGTGTCCGAGCTCTTGTTGCTGGGCGGTCTACTCCTAATATATCACGACGTGGTAGCATGGACAGTGCTGCATCTGGTGAGCTTGTGCAGCCACGCAAAGCTTGGGAGTCAATTTCCCGGATGAACGGCAGCCTGGCTTCACACAGGGTGAAATAGCCCCTGCCGGCAATGTTTCTTTCTTAGTATAGATGATTGCAGGCGGTTGAATATTCAATTCAAGTGAACATTGTCACCAATTTTGGACTGTGGCCCCCCTGTTTTTCCCTTTTATTGGCTTTAGAGGCATTGTACATTTACATCGTGAACATCGGAGTTGAGCTCTCATATTCTTTTGTAATTATAACAAAAAAAAACTACATTGCAAAGTAATGAAGTGCAGATGATATATAGAATATATATAGTACTCGATCTGTATATATCCCCCTAGATTCCGTGTCTTACCCCGCAGAGTTCTCATTATACAATGGAAACTACCTAGTCCAGTGACTAGGAGCAAACTCTGACTTCAATTGATATCTTGACCGATTTGACCGAGAGATCCCTTTCGATAATTTCAAAGTACAATCCCATTTATTCCCTCAATTCTCCGTCTGTTCTCGTGCTTTTGTCCGAGTCGTCGGAGTAAGAACATCCCCACCGCCTTTCAACGCTTATCTCGCTTTCCATCGCTTTGTGTCGGGATATTCCCCATCATTCTTATCCAACGAAATGGGGGACAATAATAGTGCATACAGCAAGTCGGAGTCTGATGTACACCATCGCCGAGGATATCAGGCTTGTGATCCATGTCGCAAACGCAAGGTCAAGTGTGACCTAGGAAGTATGGCACCACCCCATTCCCTTTCATGATTCTGTGGACTGATCCCAAAAAATGCAGGTGTCGATAATCCTCGCCCCCCACCCTGTGTTAGATGCCGTCGCGAAAGTAAACGATGTGAATTTTCAGCGACTCGACGAAAGCGCAAGACCTCCGATACTGGGGAAGATGAAGTGGAGGCAGCGGCGATCCTCCATCGCGACAAGCGAATGATGATTGGGGAGGTAGCCAAGAATGAAACTCCAGTCGAAGGCCAGCCATTTGCACCTGCCGATCCACCTCAGTTCGACCATGAAGCCGTGATTGCCCAACAGAGATGGTCCGAGACACCTTCTGCATCCCATGCACCTCCAGCACCTCTAGCCCCGCGTTACACGCCTAGTGTGCCAACCTCACGAGCTCCCACATATCCAGTCAGCGAACGCCCCGCGCCACCTAGCTATGGAGGGCCTCCGATGATGAATCGCACTGCAGTGGAGTTGCTGTCGCCTGCAATCACAAACACCCACGACGCTTTGCATCTTCTCTCTGAAGCTGCGGGTAGGACAGAGGACCTCAATCGCCAGAGCCTCGAGAATCGGCTTGCTGCACGGCAGTCTGTCTCGTCTTTCAACTCGGGACCTTCAACTCTGCCGCAAGGTAGCTCGCCTCGAAGCATGGGTGGGTCCTTTGTGCGGACACCTCGGTCAGGAATGTCTGTGGGCGGGTCTACATACTACCCGGCTGGTGCTTCAGGGCCGGTAGATCCCCAGATCGCGGATCCCGGCCCTCAAAGAGAAAGCCCAGTCAACAACCCTCCCCCAGAGCCGACATGTCTTGATGCCATCCGAGCCTGGTCGCGATTGCGATTCGTCCGTGCCGGTTGGCTTACAGTGGAGGAGGGCATGGATTATGTGGGGTATTACTATGAACACCTCGCGCCGATGAGCCCTGTTGTAATCCCTGACTTTTCTCATCCATCTACGCACCGTACGTTACTTACCGATGAGCCGGTATTGGCGGTGACAATCCTCACTATCGCGTCTAGGCACCTGAAACCCAAGGGTGACGGTGCTACTACGCGAGCGTTCTATATCCACGACCGTCTCTGGGCATATCTACGCAGCATGATAGAACGTCTATTCTGGGGCCAAGAGAAATTTGACCCTGGAACATCGGGCATTGGACGACCTCGATCATTTGATTTGGGTTCATCAATGTCAGGCAAAGGTAGTGTTGGTGGGCAATTGAGATCGTTGGGCACTGTAGAAGCTATGCTACTTCTTACAGAGTGGCACCCACGAAACCTGCACTTTCCACCAGGCGACGACGAAAATTCTCTTTTGGATATAGACCCCCAGACACACAGTCGGGCCGACTACCATATGGACCATGACGGTGAGAATACTAGCAAAGGCTCCGAGGGAAGGGTCGCATTCCAGAAATGGCTGGAACCTGCTTGGCGATCGGACCGGATGTCATGGATGCTGCTGAGTACAGCGCAAGCTCTGGCTTTTGAACTCGGCGTTTTCGATCCCAAAGGAGACGCCAAGGCGGTCAATGAGTCGCCAATTGAGCAGACACGGAAACGTCGACTACGGCGTTTGATTCTTGTGTTTATTACGCATAGTAGTGGACGGCTAGGGATCCCTTCTATGCTCCCGTTGCCTCAGTGGGGACAGGATATCACGCCAACCTCCGTTGATGCAAAGGATGCTGATGCCAATCTTGATCGGATGCAGGATTGCTGGATCAGCATTTCGAAAATTGTCTATCAAGCCAATCATTTGTTGTTTGCGTCCAGTGATCAGACGATGGATTTGATCAGGACTGGAAGATATCGTGAGCAGATCGACCGCTTCCAACCGTATCTACGGGAGTTCCGACAGCAGCTGGACAGTGTTAATCGTAAGTCAATTGTGCGTTGGGTGTGGATAGGAAAGCTAACAGAATGAAGTCTCACCGGCCATGCGGAGCGTTTTGCTGATTGAGCTTGAGTACACCCGTAAGTCGACACAGCTGGATTCGCTGAAGGATAATAACTAATATGGAATTCAGGTCTCTATATCAATTCCCTCGCTCTACAAGCGGTAGTCGATCGGTGGACTACCATGTCCAATGAGTCCGCTCAGAGCCATAACCAGACTCAGAATGGCCAAACAGGATCGGGGCTGTCTAATGGCAGCAGTAGCTGGTTCCAAACGTTGAATGAACTCTACCGCGTCAATGAGCATTATATCCAGGAAGTCATCGATTCCTCGCGCAAAATTTTGCAGACAGTATTGGAAGGCCTCGTTCCTGAAGGTCGCCTCAGACACGCACCCATTCGAACGTTTTTCCGAATCTTGTCTGGAATGATCTTCATTTTGAAGGTACGGCCTCTAACGGGATATCCCAGCAAGCATAATACTAACCTTCATCATAGACTTTCACACTGGGTGCTAGGGAAGACGATGTACGAGTTTCCCTAGACCTGCAGGACCGGACGGTGGAGGCATTACGCAATTATGTCGTGGATGACGTACATCTCAGCAACACGGTAGCCCGGCTCCTCGAGCTTCTAACCAGCAGCATCCGGACGCGGTTTCTGCGTTTTGCACCGCACGACCGGGGCGCAGATGGAGAGGGACATGATCGCACGTCGGCCACAGGCTCTCGGCCTCATTCACCATCGCGCGAGCACTCCACAACTCGTCGCGACGGCCCGAGCACACACTGGCCCGCTAACCAGGGTCATGATACGACGTCAGGCGGGCCGGGCCTAGGATATGTGGACACTCCTGGGACCGGTCACCCGATGGTGTCGGGACATGATCCACTGGCGAACATCCCTGCCCAGCCGATCAACTCATCCAACCTCAATGTCTCCTTCATGCCGCCTCCGCCGTCCGTGTATCACAACTACTACGACTCAAACTCGACATTCCCCAATGATATGGACAGGTCATCGCCAAACCATGTCGCCTCATCACAACATATGGGCGACAGCCAGCACCCTACCTCCGGCGCGCTTCCGGATTGGTTTGCTCTGCCCCTCGATCAATTTTTCAACAGCTCTACCGGAGTTGTTGACCAGGGTCTTGGTGGAACTGGACCCATGCTTGGCGAGTTTGACATGCTCGAGGTACTCCTCAATGA
Source organism: Penicillium sp. CF05 (assembly GCA_002916455.1). NCBI lineage: Eukaryota > Fungi > Ascomycota > Eurotiomycetes > Eurotiales > Aspergillaceae > Penicillium > Penicillium sp. CF05. The sequence continues at coordinate 23,098 of PKQL01000459.1, forward strand.
GGGGTACGATGGAAACACTAACGGCGAGAGCGAGACTGGGGCAGGGCTATCGTCCCAG
>PKQL01000460.1:0-42572 GCA_002916455.1 Penicillium sp. CF05
CAGTGACGCGAACGTTGCCGCCACGAAGAAGTCTAGGGCTACAGTCTAGGGCTACAAATGGCATTGGTCTAGGCATCAATGCTTGAGTCCATATCCCGTGTCACAAACTTTGATATGATTCATGACCTAGCGCTGCTTTGCTTGTTACGATTATGGGAACCTCACGAATGATGAAGACATGCCAAATGTGGTGTTTTCAAACCAGCGACTGATTTTTTTGGGGGGATTTTTGGGATTTTTTTCGTATGAAGAGGCCATGTGACAGTGATCCATGGCCCTTCAAATGTGGCGTTGTTAATTGGCTTTTCGGTATGGGAATTATGGCCGAGTGTTTGTTTTGCGGCAATTAGTCCCGGACTTAGGGTGGAATGGCTACCATGCAGCTATATATAGGAATTTGGGATAGGAAAGGATATGAATTCGGGATGGTACAACCATGTACAATAGGTATAGAGTCTTCAAAAGACTAACGAATTACAATCTTGAAAACTTCCATGAAAAGAAAATTCAAGTATGATCTCATTCAACAATTCGATGCTTGAGATAATCATAGCAGAGCATAAAATCAAAGAATAAAAAAATAAAAAATAACTCTGGCAGATTACCGAATCCGGCTTGGTTAGGGCTCGCTAAGCGAGGCGGTGTGTCCGTCAGCGGGCGGCCACACGAAAAATGGGAACTTCATTTTCTGCCGTGAAGGAGGATTTGACCAGCAACCCTCGACGACCACCACCCGGCTCGATCCCCATCCGTCAACATGGTGCGTTCCCTATCCCTGCTTGGAAGATACAATGAAAGATTCGACTTGTAATTCGACTTGTACGATTGAGAGAAATCGACAGATTGAAATACGCCTCGAAAGAACGAAAGAAATGGTTGACTGATTGTGTGTGGGATATATAGGCGATCAAGCACAACAACCAGATTCAGAAGAACCGTGAGTGACCCGTCGCTTTGCACCTTTATTTGATCGCTTCAGATCGACCGAAAGTCTTGGGAGATCAGACATTGAAGGAACTGTGTTTAACGAATTCTTGAATAGACTTCCACAAGGACTGGCAGCGTCGTGTCCGTGTGCACTTCGACCAGGTACGACTATCCAACATCCCCCGACCAGAGAACTTTTTTTTTATTCCGGACGATATCGCAAACGACTTGGAACCGAGGAAAATTTTTCTTTGCAGAATATGAATTTGGCCGACTAACATGAATCGCATAGCCCGGCCGGAAGCACCGTCGTCGTGAGGCCCGCATCGCTAAGGCGGCTGCTGTTGCTCCCCGTCCGGTTGACAAGCTGCGTCCCGTTGTCCGATGCCCCACCATCAAGTACAACCGCCGCGTTCGTGCCGGTCGTGGTTTCACCCTCGCTGAGCTGAAGGTAAATTGAGCCGCATCGAAAGTGGAGGCACTATGGAGAAACAACTTACTAATTCGAAATCTTTTGATGGTTTATAGGAAGCTGGTATCTCCAAGAAGCTTGCTCCTACCGTCGGTATCTCCGTTGACCACCGCCGCACCAACTACTCTAAGGAGTCCCTGGTTGCCAACGTCGCCCGTCTTCAGGACTACAAGGCCCGCCTGATCCTCTTCCCCCGCAAGAGCGGTCAGTTCAAGAAGCTCGACTCCTCCGCTGAGGAAGTCAAGGCCGTCAAGGCCACCGTCGCTGAGGGCAAGCGTGACGGCATCGCCACCCGTGTTGAGGCCACCTTCCCCATCACCAACCCCACCGCTGCTGAGGCCGTCACCGAGGTCAAGCGCGACTCGCTCCCCAAGGGCGAGGAGGCTGCTTACCGTCGTCTCCGTGACGCCCGCGCTGAGGCCCGCTACCAGGGTATGCGCGAGAAGCGTGCCAAGACCAAGGCTGAGGATGAGGCCGCTGCCAAGAAATAAATGTGATAATTCCCTCTCGTGCTGATGATGATGATCGGGTTCGGTTTTCGAATCGGGGATTAGTGTACTGTGGCATGGCGTTGCACCTCTTCCTTGATTCCCTCTCTCCCTCCCCAACTTTTACTCCTTTTTGTCTCTAAAAGAAAGAACTCGGAAGATCTCTCGAAATTCAAAACCGCCCAATTCTCTCAACCTTGGCCTTGTGCCTGTATATCACATACTTTTGTGTCCGTCCAACTGGTAGCCCAGGCGTTCTATCTTGGGCTTCCAGCGCGGACAACATTGGAAGCTTGTAGTTCATTTCATTATATACTTTGTAGCTTGGCTATGGATATAAATTTGCCATTCAAGGCCTGGTTAGGTGGGAATTATAGGATTTTCTTTCCATGTATTTCTTGCAAGACGGTGCCTATGACTACATACATATTGTCAGACTCGTTCATGAAAACAGAAAAGTCTTAATCTCATAAGTAACACTAGAGGAACACAATAAACTTGCAGTTTGAGCTCTGCTCGGGTATCTTCAGAGAACCACGCTAACCACCACTCTAACGTCTAACGCTGACAATCAAACCACACCGGAATAACAAAAAATTTCAAAGACCGAACAAAGCACCAAGAGCACCTTCAGTCGCCCTTACCACCGCATCAACATGGATACCACCTTCCACACCTCGCGTGCTCGAAGTGCCATTCTCACGTAGCAGCGCATAAAAAAGCTTCTTCGTCTCCTGGTCGATTTTCTTATCTACCCCGGGGATCGACACGCTGATCTCAGGTCGCAGCTGAGGCTCTCCGGTCCATTCATCCAACTTTAAATTATTTGATAAAAGCACCCGGAGGCTGGAGCCAGAAGAGTTAGGTTTGATGACCATGACACTCCGGTCCAAATGAGGGACTAGTCGTCGCAGTTCAGAAAGCGTGATAACGCCGTCCTTGCTTTCCGAGGCAATATCCTTTCTGCCCTGCAAGGCCCTAGGGCCATAATTGCAGTCAATGTGTGCCCACAAACGAGCACGGGTGATTGCAGATTCCCAGTACCGGTTGACTCCCCAGCATAGAGTTGCCACGTCAAGTTTCAAGAGAGGGTTTTCTAAGCGAGTATCAATCCACCGACGGAGAGCTTCAGGGACTTTTCTTTTCTTGCTGTCGCTGCCAGTAGGCACTGACAGGGAAGACAAAGTCTGGGTCTCGGGGTTTGTTTCGTAGACAATCGTCACGTTGTATAGACTTGCTGGGAATGGAGATGGGGGAGAAAATATTAGTGTGTGTGTTTCTAACAACTCCTCCCTACGAGACGACCGAGTTGTACGGGTTTTGAGGGTCAAGGGCGCAAAGGCTGTTAGGTACGGCGGTGATTGAGAGGCTTCCTGCAGGGCAAATGGATTCGTTGGTAGCGATGATAATTCACGTTTTGGGCGAGGGATATTGGCGGAGAACGGGAGTAAAGTGGCGAGGAGGGATGATATTGATTTAGGGGCTGTTTGAGGTACTGGGAGACTTGTACGGTTCGCCTCTTCCGATGTGAGTAAAGATCTAGAGATTGTCAGCAGTATCCAAGCCAAAATTCCTTGTGGAACCCACAGAAATTGGTCGAGTCCCCTGGTGTCGCCTTTCAAGTCAGGATTGGACTCGATTTTCTTTGCCCACGTTTCCAGTTCTGCAACTTCGTTTCTCAACCGTCGCAGATCGGCAGCGCTCTTCTCGCGCGAATTGCGTTTCTCGCGAACAGCCGCTGAAACCTCACCCAGGTCTGGAGTTGTCTCCAAACCCTCCCGTGGAGGAGATTGGAAGTTTACTGCCTTGAGTGGGCTCTCATGTAATGCGTTGGCAGTTCTTCGTTTCGCTCGTTTCTCCTGTCGCCTACTAGGGCTGCTACTCAACATCCCTCTAGGTCGATCCGGGGCCTTTTCCAGACCTAGTTGTGTTGGCGTGGGCGGGAGATCGGGTTCGAGGATATCTTCATCCATAAAACTAGAGTCCGGACCTATATCCGTATCTGCTTCTCTTGTGGCGCTGCCCAATTCCAATTCCAATTGACGCTCGGGGGTATTCGATTCGGCATTCTTAGGTTGTGGGGTTGGAGACCCAAACACGAAATCTCCTGGGAGGATCCTCCTTGAAATCCTACGCGGGGGTTTTGAAAACGCTTGAACACCACTTGAGCGCCTGTTGGGGGAACTTTCGGGCGCTTCAGGTCCTCGAGGTCGAGTGAGGGGACTTGCGGAGGCATTGAGTGACGGTCGGAGCGCTTTGCGATCGCGTAGACCAAATTTTCGAGGATCTTGTTGCCCGCTGTCTTTGCTTGGTCGTCGTCGAGCAGGAGATCTGCTGGTTGCACGCTCTAATAGATCGGGATGTGACCTTGCGAGGCTGGCCCTCGTTGGAGACTGGAAGGAGGGTCGTCTCAATCGATGGGGGTCATTTTGAGGAATCTCTGGCGCCACAGTAATGCCTGTAGTCTCGCCAGTTTTCCGCCGTTTTGCTGGGGAATCCATTGTCGCGTGGGGTGTTCGTCTTGCCTGGCGCGCAGATGATGACCTCGGGAAGATAAACAACTGGCACTGTTTGCAGTGTTTGCAATATGACTTAATCTCCCCTCGTTAATGCGGAAGAACATCTAGACTTTCCCAACTCACACCATGAAGTGTCTCTCAGCAGGTACAAGACCTTGGCTGCGGAGGTCTGTATCTCAAATCCACTCTCACCCTGCCAGAAAATTTCCTTCATTTGCTTCATATCGACAATATGTGCTGGTTCCGACCCCCCGGCGCATGAACGGACACGGACAATCCGACCAACCCGATGCTTATAATACCCCAGCTTCCTTCGAGGAAATTGTGGATTATTCTCAAGCCCACCCTTTGTCAGGATACTATTCATTGATATTGAAATCGAGTTCACCATACGGTGCGGGCGCATCAACGTCGCGCCCGACGCCCGCTCGGTCCGAGGCGAAACCGACGCCGGCATCTACCGTCGCACCGCAATCGCCTCAAGAAAAAATGGCGATCGTATTTGGCACCCGTCTCGCCGGTCCAGGCCGATCCTCGCGGTACAATCCTGGTGAAGCTCCTCCGCAGTCAATGTGGAAAACTATAAACGGAGTCCCCATTCCTCCCCAACCCGAGGAACCGGACAACTGCTGCATGAGTGGCTGTGTACACTGTGTCTGGGATGACTTCCGGGATGAGATGGAAGACTGGGCATCCCGGATCGCAACGGCCAAAGCTAAAGGTGGTCCTGAGAAGGGAACGAAGGACATGCGCTCGGCGCCTCGGGCGGAAGTCCGCTCAGCCAGTGAAAGCATGGATGATGATGGCGGTGGTAGCGAAACAAATTGGACCCCGCCAAGTGAAGATAGTGACCTGTTCGCCAATGTCCCTGTTGGTATCCGGGAGTTTATGAAAACGGAGAAAAGGTTGCGGGTGAAACATCAAAAGGAGGCTACAGTGTGAGCACTTACTTTGGGTTGATATTTTCTTGCTTGTTGATTTTTATACCCTGTTTTATACCACTTTGGATCAAATGGGGGAACCTGTGTTTAGAGCGCATCAGATATAGTATATGGTATAGAAATAGACTGTACATAAGACACACCAAAAGAATGCCATGACTTTTTTTATACCCTGTCCCATAATAGACCATTATAAACTACCCAGGTATATTGTAATGTGTACACAGGTGTAATTAGTGCAATCCTTATGCAATATATAATCCTTGAGCCTTGACCTCGGGAGGGTCATTACTCGGTTTGTCGCGTGCCAAGGTCGGACCTAGGGGTCTTCTTCTTTTTCGATCATCCTCACTAGAGTCTGCACCCAGATATAATATCACGCGGTAGCAGGCTGGCTTTCTATCATATTTTACTTTTGCTCCTTTTTTCCCCCTTGAGCTCCAAGGCTACTCCGCTAACCCCGTGCCATGCGCGCGCCTACTGTGAACTACCGGTTTCTACAATGGCAACAGGCACGAGTGCCTGTGTCCACCTCCGGAACATTAAAAAAATGGGTTTATTTGCTCAAAGTGAAGTCTGCTCCTCCGCGCGCCGGGCAGTCCAGTTAAGGTTGCTGCAATTCTCAAGACGAAACATACACACAATTTGCTCAACTACCATGCCAATTCGATCCAGTCGCAAGCTACGGCTACTAGATCTTATCGTTGCTGGCAACCGGTCTGCACTGGAAGGACACCGGCCAACAATTGGTGCTCACTATTCCACAGCCCGTCCACCACTGCTTGAGACGTTTATCAATAACATTGTTCCCAACAAAACCCCGGCAGGTGAGCTCCCGCATGATTCACAGCTGGGCAGGCATTCCTTGCCTAGAAATGGACACATCTTCGGCGGCGAGCATGGTGAATTAAAGAAGTCTCAGGCTGTTAGTGTATGTGAAGCTCGCTAGGGTTTTCCCGATAAATCGAACATGTGCATATCTAATTTCATGCCGCAGTTGGAATCCAGGGTTCTGTCACAGTTGTGTGAAGATCGATCAAGATCACCTAATTTTGAGGGAGATGAACTGGCCCGGGAAGCCTTCAGAGAGCATGGCAGTCGGCCAAGCCTCGCTTTGCTTGAAAATCCCCTAAAAAGCGACCTGCTGAGTGGGCCGCAACAATCTACATCCGATCATATTCCCACTGTACAGCTATCGATAAAGCGTGATTTATTGTCTACAATCAACGAGAAAGCAAGAAAGGTGCTTGAGAATGCCAATCGAGACATGCTTTGGGCACAAGACCTTAAGAGGGAGGATCAATTGCAACCACGAACAATTCCTCTCGATGATCCAAAGTATGTGGCACAAAGAACAGCGAAGTTGCTGCGATTCGAGCACGAGGCCGACACCTGCCATGGACCAGGTTTCCAAGAACTGAAAAGCAAGAAACTTGAACTGCCCGTGAGACATTTCGCGAAGCGAATTTCGGATGTCATCAACAGCAACACCTACAGCGTTATTGATGGAAAGCGTGGCTCCGGAAAGACCACGCAAGTTCCTCAAATTATCTTGGAGGATGCGATCGAAAATTCTACAGGGGGATCTTGTAAGGTACTCTGTGTTCAGCAAAAGGTATTAGAGGCTGTCGAAATGTCAATACGAGTGGCCGATGAAAGATTTGAAGAACCGGGTGATGATACTACTTGTTCCGGGTTGCCCGATCACCTTGCTCCTTTGGGAGAAAATATCACGTATTGCTCTAGGGACGCTTTGCTGAGAATGTTGAAGAATGGATCCTCCAGCTTGGAGCAATTCTCTCACGTCATATTTGATGATGTTCATTTACGTGGTTTCGATCTCGACGCGGGTATGATGCTTTTGAAACGATTTGTTGAACAACGCAAGTCTACCAGTGCTTCTGTGCCAAAGGTCATTTTGATGGGTTCATTTGCTCAGGTCGATAGTCTTTGTTCCTATTTTGGTACCGAAAGTACAGATGGCACGCTTTTGCCTGCTCCTCATGTGACTATTCCTATGAGCTTCCCTGTGGAGAAGTATTATCTTGAAGAAGTAATTGGCAACATCGCCCATGCTTTGACACCGAAGATCATACGGCCTCTTCTTCTTAATGACACAGATACAAGAATATTCTTGAACACGCATTTCGAATTGTTTGAAAAGTCGGAAGCCGTAGAAATCAACAGCCTTGTCCAAAGGGTTGTGCCTTGCGGGTTGATTTCTGCGACTCTTCTCTCGCTCCTGTCTACAACAAAAACAGGCTCCATCCTTGTCTTCATCCCAGAGAATGAATACATTCAGAGAGTCATAGAGCAAATCACAACCTTCGGCCCAAAGCTTGGACTCCATCTGGCCGATAAGAATCGATTCAGAATCATTCAGTTGCATAAAAATACGGCAAAAGAAGAAGAAGAAGAAGAAGTAGTTAACCTTAGTCTTCCTCGGGGTTGCCGAAGACTTATCATTGCAAAAGAAGAGAGCAATTTCACAATTCCAGACGTGAAGTACGTCGTTGACTGTGGCAAGTCAAGTCACCGAAAACACGAGAATCAGGAGAGATCCCACGATTTGGAGCAAATCAGATGGGCTGGTGGCTGGAGTAGTCAAAAAGTCGCCTCGCAGCGGGCAGAGTGTGCAGGCAGAGCCCAGGCTGGAGAGTACTACTTCCTTGGTGCCAAAAAGTGTTTTGATTCCCTTTCACTCACCAAATCTCCAACGACTTGGCCTGCTCGCTCGGATCTTCGACAAGCCTGTTTGCATGTTAAGCGAGCGACCTCTGGAACGTCCCTCTCAATCGCAGAACTTTTCGCGCAAACCTATAAGCCACCTCAAGAGTCCAGCGTTTGTGCTGCAGTGGATGATCTGAAGGAATTGCAGGTATTGGACGAACAGGAAGAACCCACCGCTCTTGGCCATCTTCTCGCCGATTTGGATATGGATCCATGCTTTGGCAAGATGGTTGTTCTGGGCATTATTTTCAGATGTTTGGACGCAATGCTGATCCTTGCGAGTCTGGGGTGGAACGGACTGCTTTTACCAAGAGGGCTGACTGAACCAATTCCTTTTGGCCACAGTGTAGGCTATCATGTTGCTACCATCGAGAGCTTTAGGGCCATTCGAAGAATGTTGCGTAAGGGCAAACTTTCGGCTTTTATGGATGAAGTCTCAAAAGACCATATATCCAAGCTATATCACACAGTGACTCCGGGAATTGAGCGAATCATCAAGAGATTGATCGCAGCCAAACTCCTCCCTGCAGATAGCTTGTACGGTGATAGGGGCTTTCGCTCTGATTCCGCCAATTTTAATGTCAGTTCCAGGGATAACACTTTGATCAGGACACTCTTGATGCAATGTCTTTCCTCCAACCTAACTGTGAAACCCTTTGGCGAGGAGACCATCAAATACAAATCCGGGAAGACAGTCGAGAAGGATAAGTGTTTGGTTGAGTTCAGAGACAAAAGCTTTATCATGGTCTCCAACTTCAGATGGCCTTACGGGATGGAAACCATCACCCGAGTCAACCCACTGGCCGCCTGCCTCTTTGGAAACAAAATAGAACAGGAGGAAGATGGCATTATCTTGGATTCGTGGGTGAAAATCAAACTGCAAACTGTGGAAAGCACAGAAAGCACAGAAAATGAAGTTGCCAAGTCATTGGTTCAAACACACCGAGTCCTGAATGAGGTCAGTATATTCTTGTGGTTATTCAATTATTCAATTCGTGGGCTAACCTTGAAGCAGGCCCTTCAAACTGCCTTTAAGGTACTCCCTCGCCAAGGAATGGCAAGCTGCAACTCCGGAACAGAATGGCGTTCATATCTTGAGGCTCGCAAGTGCCTTTTAAACAAACTTCCGAACACACTGCGAGCTATTCTTCATTCAAATCATCAGCCTCGGGCCCAGAGCATTAAAGATATATGAATTATCACATGGATACAGAGGGCATATAAATGGAGAAGACATGTACAACACATAGACACATATTTGTAATTATCATGATACCTAGGTAGTACTCTGGTCCAACTTGTTCCAAAATAAACTTACATATGTAACCATTTGAGAAGACCTCCCGTTAACTTACACTGGAGGATTGTTCAATATGGGCATCGTAGGCTCTTGAGTTTATGCTGCATTTCCTGTGCATCCATATTTATTCTCTGCATAAAAGAGATACATAGTAACACGGTAGTCGGCAATAAATCTTGGATCTTTTGTAGATCCCATACAGATACAAAATTCGCAAGACACCCGTGGGCACGTTCAGCACGGTTACATTAGCTTGGAACACTATCTCCTCTAACGGCGTGTCTAGTATGTGAGACTTCCAACGTTTTATACTTATTCAAAATGTCTGAACAATGTCTTACAAGCATCTAGCTGAAGACTAAACCCAGATTTCTTTGAAAAGAGTCTCTCTCATTATATATTTAGAAGACCATGCATAGATTGGCCGCATTTGCACTCTATAACCCATTTTAGATACCTTGAGAGTCTGAAGTGAACTAAATCGGGTAATATTGAGGTCATCACGAATGTCACCTATGTCATGTATACGTCGAGTTCCTCGTCCGGCGCCAAAAGCAGCCAATATGACTGGGTTTATGACGGACTGTAAGGTTAAAGGATGAGTCAAGGAATTACCTAGGTAGACTGTCTTCCGAGCTTTGGATTATATCACCATCGTGAAACATAGCTACCAGACGAAGCCGAACAAAGTGGTAGGAACTAAAAAGCCCCCAAGAATGCCCCGAGGCTTCCGATTATGGTATGATCGACTCATCCATATGGTCCATCATTTCGAGTCCGAAATCCCCGCCCCCGTTGTTGCGCATATCGAGCAGCCTTTCTCCTCTGGTCTCCCACATCTAAACCCCTCCGATATGACCTTACCTCAAACAGAGAAGGCTTTTAATATAAAGCAGGCCGATGGCTATCAGAGTTGGCAGTTTCCTTCAATAAATGTTACTCTTCCGGCTGAATTTGGTAATTGCTATCACCCCCCTAGGTGTTATGGGAGTGGTCTAATTATTACTAGATCTCTGGCTTCAAAAATATGACGAGTTGACCGAGCTTTCTGCCTTTACAGAAGGAAAGTCCCGATGTCGGGTAGACGCTTTGATAGTGGCGGTATACCGCAGCCTATCAGACCAAGGGCTACTCCAAAACCCTACCGGCACTCGAGTGGCTTTGGCTCTAGAGTCTCCTTTAGCGTGGGGGCCTGTCCTCCACAAAAATATCCCACATACGCGTATTGGGACGGCAGATTACAGTCTTCTTTTTGGAGAGAAGGACCACATGGCCTGTCATTTAGCTATTATCGAAGCTAAGAGACGCGGCTGTTTCCCACATCAGGGCCAAATCCTCGCCTATATGGCGATGGTACAAGCTAATAGAAGATCAAGAGGCCAGACAAATTGGACGGTTTGGGGGACCCTGACAGACGGCTGGGTCTTCCATTTTTACCAGCTAAATATGGAGGGAGAGTGGTCGGTCCTGCCATTACAGACCAAGAGAGAAGGCTGGCAAGCTATTGCCAGCATGTTTGGGTCCATCGTTCTACATTCACAACAGGCATGAAATTCCCCCCTTCGACTTAGTCTGTCCTCAGATCAAGCGCCTACCTCAAAAAAACGGAAATCAGCTGCTTCTACAGCGCCTAGAATCGGTTCCCTTCAGTTGGCACCAATGGAGGAGTTCATGAGCGAGTTCGAGGATTCTCTAGACGTTGACACTCAAATCCTTGTGCAGAGTTAGGCATTTTATTTTTTATTTTTAGCTAGCTTCAGTTTGATCCTAACATTATCCTTAATTGAACTCAATCTTTACTGCTAGCTTATTAGTTATTGCCCTCTCGCCCGGGTCCCTGTTGAGCATTATTTTCTTCTTATGTCACACAAGTGATAGTTACAAGGGGGAAAGGAGGAGTATAAGTACCCTCGGAATGTCGAGGATTTTTGTTGTGAATATTCTCGGATATTATACTTGATAGCCCTAATAATGGCGGTTATTCCTGGTCTGTCGGCGCTTTCGAACATGGAAGACTTCCCAAATATAGCTCTTACTTTGCTAAGGCTGAGCTTGACGTTGGTAAATGCACATTTTGGTCTTCCAAGTTGTTTCAACGGGATTCGGCTAACCAAGGACGTATTTCCAAATAGATCCCACTTTACCTCATCGGTCTCCCGGTCTATAATGTCTACTCCCACCCTCTGACCAACTATCCTGTACCAAAATCCAATGGCAGCCACACGTCTACCTTATATTCGCATGATCCTAGGTGGCCGGTTTCCACAAGGAACCAAAGCACTGCATCAACAGTACGGCGATGTAGTTCGCATTGCTCCCGATGAACTTTCTTTCATAGACGGGGCAGCTTGGAAGCCAATCTACGGCACACGTGTTGGCCATGGCCAGAAGTCCAAAGACCATCGATTCTATGCACCGACTCCTGGAGAAGCTCCCAGCATCATCGTCTCCAATGATGCCGACCATTCCCGCTTTCGACGTTTGTTGTCGCACGCATTCTCTGAAAGCTCGCTGCGCAGTCAGGAAACCATAATCAAGGGCTATATTGACCTTTTGATGCAGCGTCTTCATGAGAATATCGACGGTGGCACAAGTACCGTTGATATGGTGGCCTGGTACAACTTCACAACCTTTGATATTATTGGAGACCTGGCTTTCGGAGAGCCGTTCGACTGTCTCAAGAATTCGGAGTACCACCAATGGGTGTCCATTATCTTCAGCTCGCTCAAGTACGGCGCCTACGCAAATGTGTCTGTCTGGCCGTCCTCGCAGAGGCTCTTCGAGTGTATCCTCCCGTTGCAGTTGGATTGCCTCGCATGGTTGATGCCCAAGACGATATGATTGCTGGATACTGGGTTCCAGGGGGGGTAACTATAAGACTTGCTTGAAAAGCCATACAGCACCGCTTACACCTTTTATAGACAGTTGTTTCCGTCTCTCATCTCACTGCCAGTCACTCCCCTGCCAACTTTGCTGATGCAGAGCAGTTTATCCCAGAGCGTCATTTGGACAACCCTCGCTTTGCAAATGACAGTAAAACTGCAATGGAACCGTTCAGTTTTGGTCCTAGGAACTGTATTGGACGCGAGTAAGTCCACTTGTCGTTTGTATTGGGTTCTTTGTTCATATATACTTGCCCAGTCTGACATACGTCAAAATGCGTATCATTCTCACTCGCATGGTCTTCAACTTCGATAGGGAATTAGACCAGCCTGAAAAGAATTGGATGGACCGAGAGTGCTTTGTGCTATGGAACAAGCCAAAACTGATGATCAAACTAAAGCCAAGAGTTCATTCCAAACGAAGCTGATAGCACCGACGCTACGGTTCTGTAGGGACTTTGTGCGTGAAAGACCCGCGGTATCGAATTTTGATATCAGATTGGATTTCTGGTCGAAACACACACAGAATGTCTGATATAGGCTTGAGCTTCTCGCTATAGTATTGATATTAAACAAAGCTATCAAATTAACATGGCAAGTTACGTTTGGTGAGTATTATGCTCATTGAGTATTTGCCAAGGTATAAGCTAGTTCTTGTCATATATTCTCACGATATATAATATCTCCGGTAATGTTCTGCTTATTTAGCACTCATATCGACCCTGCCCTTACCTTGAATAACATCCATAGTTCATCTGAACATCGAACATTCAACAAAATCGATAGAATATAACATGAGTCTCTCTGACTGGAAAGGTATCTGTCTTAGTATATATTGTTATAACACCAGGTCTCTCAGTAAGCTTAACTTGCTCAACAATAGCTACATACATTTGCAGATCAATTTATAGATACATACTCACCGCCTCCGCCATATCGGCAAAAAAAAAAGGCAACCGGAGATCCTCAACCGCAAAGACCAACTCGAATCCGCCAATAATTCATTGAGTACAGAGAAACGAACATGTCGCTCTCTAAAAGCGAGTCCGACGTAATTCTCAACCGGGCCAACGTTGCTCTATCCCGCAGCCAACGGCTCGTAGCCTCATGGCTACCACAACAAGCAACAGAAGAGCTAGCAAACCCTAAGACCGACGAAGAGCTCCAGCGAGAAGAAGATGAAATCTTTACCGCAGTGCCAGAGACGTGAGTGCTGCTCCAACCTTCCACAATTCCCCAAATATAGCCTACAAACGCACCAACTAACCACAAATCCCCCAAATCACAGACTCGGCATCGGAGCCCCCCTCCCCCAGAAAGCAGCAGACGGAAGCTGGAACCGCACAGAGCTGGACTCGAATGATAAGCTGCGCAAACAACTCCTCGGCAAGAACTACGATCGCGTTATGAAGGCTGCCGCCGAGCAAAAGGCGACGGCGGCTGCCTCTACGGCCTCGGCTGCGTCTGCATCGGCTAGTGTGACGAAAGCTGAGGTCGAGGACGAGTACGATGAAGAAGATGGTCGCTCGGCTATGCTTGCTAGACAGAAGAATAAGAGGAAGGGTGGAGCTGGGGCGGGTCGTGGTGTGCATCCTGCGGCTGCAGCTGCGGCTGCTGAGGCCGGAGATAAAGGTGGTGGGGAAGGTGAGGAAGGTGAGGGTGCGCCGGCTCCTGCGCGCTCGAAGAGCAGGAAGAAGGCGACGAGCTATCTTGATGAACTTCTGGCTGAGCGTGCGAAGAAGAGGAAGAAGAGGTGAAGATTTGCGGTTGGTAGGTTTCGATTCTATATTCTCGCGCACACGAGCGTTGCGCGAGTATTCACTGGCTCTGGGCTCTCCTGGATGGATTAGGCTTTGATATTGGTCGCTGTGGATGCGCCCGATCGGCCCATTGGTTCAAGTGTGAACTCATACCGGCCAGAGCGGATTGCCTGCCGGGGTCTTCACTTTGTGAGCGGTAGAGACTACAGCGCAGTGCCCCTTGGCTAGACACCGTCATACTCCAATGGCAGCTCAGCTGATGCCACATACTGTGCCCCGTGCCACTCCAACAAGATACCAAGATCAAACAGTCTGCAGAGAAAAAGACATCATTCCAATTGATATAATCAAACTGCAAATATAAAATACAATTCAATTCCAGTCTCTTGCTCTAGGTGCCACAAGATTCAAGGGTTTCTTTTTTTTCTTTTTTTTTTTTTCCTTTTTTTTTTTTTGCTCCGCCCAACCCAAGGGTATATATGATATGCTGTGTGTGAACGAAGTATGGGACCCGGAGAGCCGTGGCCGAGACGCCGGTATTGGCGTACCTTGGCCAGAATTAAATATCCAAAAATAGAAAAGATGAGAGGTGAAGAGAAGAAATGAGTGAAAGGGACATCTACAGGTGCAATTAGAAATTGAGATCCAAGCTGCGGACATTCTTCAGATGTCTGGAGATGAGTGCCCTTTGCTCTGGTCAATGGTACATATGCAGGTCAAGGGAGTAGGGGAAGAAGAGGGGAGTGACATGGCTTGTCGGTGGTATAGTGATTTTATGGGAGAAGAATGCAGTGCCATCATTAGTGGAAGATATGATGCTGGGATTCCTTCCAATATTTAGGGTTTATTCCAACCGCTTCCGCTTACGGTCATCTGCCATCGCCTGCTGGTCCTCGTCGGGCCTTTCGGCAGTATCGGCAGGATTGAGCAATGAATGCACATTGCTTGCCATGCTCGAGCGACGGGTTGCAGGCAACGAAGAGCCATGTGGGAATCTTGAGCCGCCGAGTGTCCAGCCGTTGTCGACACCAAGCATGGACGGTGAAGGTTCGGCAGCGGGTGGAGTGGGATCGCGGGATTGTTCTTGGAGGCGGCGGGGAGCACCCATTTCGTATTGGGCGAGGACATCACGGACTTGCTGGTCACTAGAGACCGGGGTTCGGTGCCCTGGTGATGCAGGCCAAGGGCCGTTTGGAGGGTTGCCAGGGGGGTAGGGGGAGCCAGCCGAAGGGGACCAGCCGTGCTGTCGGATGTCCGCAGACGTGTGACGGCGGGCCAAGTAGTTAGGCCCTGGGGATGTTGATACAGAGAGAGGATGAGGCATCGGTTGCTGTGGGGGCGGCGCAACGGGGGGTTGTGGGCGAGCATATGCTGCAGAATTGGCACCGCCAATCGAGCCGTAGCGGCGAGGGGATACTGAGAGAYGTGGAGGTACGGGCGGCCGGATCATGTTAGTGGGTCTAGGTGTATGATCCATCATGGATTGTCGACGGGCATCATCCTGGGGCATTTGGCGCGGGGACAAAGGTGGACCGGCTTCAGTCATGTTGCCGAAGTACTGTTGCCGTGGAGGCATGAGAGTCTCGTGAGGGGTTTCGATGGTGCGCATTATTTCAATATGTTTCTCAACTTCTCTTTGCATGCTCGAGACTGGGGAGTTGTCAGTGCGTGTCATTGTAAGAGAGGCGGCAATATTGAAATACCATCGCGATGTAGAGGGCTTTCCCTATCGGGCACAACAGCTTGAATAAACCGCGAGATAGAATGCGTCCACTAAGATCAGATTAGCATCAATACACCCCGCACTAACATAGACGGCGGACGTACTTGGTAGCACTTTGTCAGGCTTTCGGTCAGAGCATGACATCTCGAGTTCAGTGTCATATTGCCTTCTTCCGCCCGAGCCACACGGTTAAACAGTTCAATTATGTTTGACTCCATGTGTCCCATTCTACCTTCGGTCGCATCATGTACGGGTTCAGCAGGTGTTCCAGGTTGCGAAACAGGAGCCTTGTGGCCAGGAAATGAATCGCGGTGGATCAGGGCGTGTCTCGAAGCACGGCGCTTGATCTCTCGTAGACCAGCTAGATCGCCTCTTTTGAAGTTCCCATTTCCATGTTTAAATTCCCAGAGTGCAGAATCTGGGGACCCGGTGTGAAAGACGTCGCTCACTAGCAGGATCAAGAATGGTCAGTAATCGCCAAAAAAAATCAGAGCTAGCATGCGAAACACCCACCTTTGTGAAACCCATACATATTCAGCTGTCGAACGAACGAGGATATATTGGTATGTTTGAAGTACGAACTGCGAGGGTCAGGGACGAGTTTATGGGCAAAGAGGATAGCACCCACGCTAGGACTTTGGAGAATTCCGACGTTGGCGACATGACGAAGCTATCGTTTGTACCCGACCAAGAGATGAGATGCTGGATGCTGGGGTCTTCTAGCATACTGTTTTCCAAAAAAATGTGAGTCGATGGAGACAAAAAGACGGAAGACCCAAAACACATACTTGTAGAGCTTGTGAATGAAAGCAGTCTGGACGACTTTTGGCTGCTGAGCTGCGGCCGCAGCACCGATAGCCGGATTTGAAGCATTCAAAGAATTGTTCCCAGCTTCAGCGCCATTGGTGATTCCGGTCATTCGGTCGTCAGTGCCATGCGCGCCCGTGGGCGGAGGGGAGATATCCATCGAGTGGTGGCCAGACGACGAAAGTACAGAAATGTTTCGTGTCCTGCCCGGGGCGTCTGGTACCCCGGCAAATGAAATCCTAGTAGAAGGAGGGTCGGCGAGACGACTCATGTCGGAGTGGTGTGGGTATATATCAAAAATCGAAGGTGGATGCGACGGGATCGTGAGGGGTGGAATTCGGACGCGATGGACCGTTTATGCTGCCGTTTATGCTGCCGAAAGAACGTGGGAGATCAACCAATAATCAACTCTATCATCGCGCAAAGATTGGGTTATTTTCAAGGGAGAAAGGTGATAGGTGATAGGTGAAAATAGAGAGAAGGAAAAATAAGAAAATAAGAAAATAAGAAAATAAGAAAGTCTCGAAGTGTCTGACCGAGGARTGAGAGAAAAAGGRCTCTGCGGGGAAGGGGGCGGAAATGCGTTGACAGTCAGATCTGCAGAAATATGAAGTTATACGGAGTTATACAGGGATGAAAAGGAAAGAGAAAGACCAATTGGAATATTAATATCAATGATATTATCATTATTTTGTGAGAGAAAAAAAGGAAAAGAAGGGAAAAAAGGAATAAAGGAAAAAGGGGGGCTACTTTAATTGTCTAACCTCTACTTCATACTCCATCCATATATTCTCTTATAGCCCTATTGGCTTGGATTCTGCCAATATAATTATCAACATAATATCAACATAATACGTATGGATAAGCACTAGCTAGGCATATATTAAATATAAGGAGTCATTGACTCTTAGATTCGGTAATTATAATTCATGTCTGCAGTTAGACTAGGACTAGACATACCTAGATAAGTTCTACCTCCGTACTCCATAACTAGTACTCCATACACTACTTAGTACTATTATTATATCTTAGGTAGATTACCCCCTGATTATAACCATAACATGATGTTAACCTAGTCTAGGTAAAAATCAATAGAATCAATAGCTCTGAGTCAGACAAAAGAGAATCCGAAATATGAAATAGTCTTTTCTTTGATTCAAATTCCTTTTCTTTAGTACTTCACATACATTCCCATTTTTAACCCCAAATCACCAAGTTGCAATCCTCATGCTAGGGATACCAGAAGGGAGCCATGCCTCATCAAAACACCAGATCCAGATTTTATCGCCTAAAGGGAATAGAACGAAGTCTCCATCCCCTAAAACCGAAGTACATGACCGGTTATCTGGAAAACATATTGTGCGTAAGGATTCGAATCGACACGCTTTAGTGCGGGGGCCATGCGAGACCTCTGAGGATTCACGGCCAATGCGCAATTTCATTTTTGTTGAGAATGGGTGGTCCTCAAAACAATAAATCAACCCCGGGCCCCGGGCAGAATAGTCTAGATTGGCGTGAGGATACCTGAAGTCCAGCTCCCTGGGGTGGAAATACACAGTAATCAGATCATCTGCCTCGAGTGAAAGAGAAAATGAACCATATTCCAAGTCATGTCGCGGATAAGGATCATCCGTATGATAACGACTGATAGAAGCCGCATCCGTGCAATATTCCAGCAAAGTAGAGCTTTGACCCGGGCACTCTCTGTACGGGCGTGTGGCTTGTTCTTGTTTGCACTGAAACATCCAATATTCGTCATGCCTGAAAGGAAGCTCTCGATATTGCTCCCAGATGCAGACAAACCTATTACCGCGAACAGAGAATTTCTGGGTCTGCAAGTGATGCTCTTCCCAATGCAAGTAACCATGTTCCCATGGTTGAATATTGTCGCCATTTTTTCTGCGGGCACAAACGACGGAGAATCCATCTTCCTCTGCATGTACTGACAACAAAAGAATGAACGGCCCAATTTTGATGGAACGGGCGACTCCAGAGTCAAAGCAGAAGTGGACGACGGAATCCGCGTAGCTTAGCATGATCTTGGATCCGGTGGATATGCAATGAACAAACTGCAATGAAGGAATGCGAAAGGACTTGTACTGTTCTTTGGACATGTTCCAGACATGACAATACCTATCGTCTCCAGTCAGAAGTGCATTCAATAAAGTGAGATTCCTTTCCTGGTTACATACCCCCGAACAGAAATTGCTGATACCAAGGTGTCGGAGACCTGAACATGAGTAAATTCCTCTCGATTCGCTGTTGTGAGGGTTCTGTTTTGGCCGGTTGGTAGGTGCACCATGAAGATAGTAGTTCGATCTTTGGATTCTTCAATCCATGCGCATACTCCATTGAAACAGCTTATCCCATCTCTGTTCAACCCACCCTCAAAATCGGGGGACAAGTTATTAGGGATTGTAGCCACAACAGCAGGAACTCCTCCTTCCGCTTGAATTCTTTTTTTAATCAGCGCATCAAAACCAGCAGGGGTACAATAGTCGGGCTTAATAACGCTTTTCCCCATGTGATATCCGATTGCCTTGGTGAGGACGATGGTTGAAGAAAGCAATTCACGCCATCGTTTGGAGACCTATGTAATACAATAACTTCAATAGACGTCACAAGTAATCAAACAGACGCTGACATACTCTTCGAAGGAGAACAAGATCAACTAGGTCCAAGTACTTTGCTAGCATAGCCACCAGTTCAATAGGCAGTTTGTCTAGCAAATCACATTGGAATGTGATCGGTTCTAATCGGCTTTTCACTTCTCGTATCTCATGGGGACTTAGCTTATCAAGGATGTCGTTGAACCTATTTGTATTAGCCGTCGGGTCCGACTCTGAATTTTTTTTACGTGGGACGTACACTGCTCGTCGGCTTGAGCTGTCACGGAGAGCCATAAAGCCCGCAAGAACTGGATGCGTGGGTGAGTCCATATTTGGTTCGAATCGCATGGAAGACTGGGATGAACGAAGAAACTTTCACAGAAACATTGTCAAATGATGTGGAATTTTGACGGGGTTCCTTCCAGGATTCCTTCCAAGGAATGGGGTGAGGTTTAAGTAAGGTGGTAGGTGACCCGTGGGCCTCACAGTAAGCGAGGCTCAACTTCCAACCTTGGAAGGTTTATACAAACCTCCTGCGTTGTTTGTTGTCTTTCTCCATGGACGTACTATAGGGATTCCAATTACTGCTTACACTCAAAGAATACATATTCGACGAAGAATATACGGCCGAATTCGGTCCAAGCAGCCATCTACCCTACATATAATGAACCTTATGAACACTTCACACTAAACAATGAGAGATCAATATATCATCTCTCACACATCCCGATTAGGAACTGATCTAGGTCATACAAACACTCAAGAATACAGTGACAAAAAGAAAATAAATGACACAGGAACAGGCGCAAAAGCATTACAAAGATCTCTCTAAGATGTCACTGCGGCGGTTCAGTTCGGTTCGCTAGCCCCAGGAAAAAGGCAAATGAAAATGCTCCCTACCCTCTCTATCATTATAACCAAAGGGGTAAACACCCTTTAGATGCCGAGGGTGAACTCAACACCGACATCGATGTCGCGGGCCATCTTGACAACCTTGGAGAACTGGACAGACTTCTCAGCGGCGTTCTGGAGGTCCTCGATGGAGAAGATCTTAAGGCCGGACTCGTTGATCTAGAAAGTAGTAGATTTGGTTAGTTTACATCATACCTAACAATGGGAAAATGGAGGACGGTAATCATACCAGCTTGTGGGCCTGCTCCATGTTGGTACCCTGAAGACGGGCGATGATTGGGGTGCGCAAGTTCATCTCCTGCACAACGTTGATCAAACCCTGGGCAATGGCGTCACAGCGGACGATACCACCGAAGATGTTAACGAAGACGGCGGACACCTTGGGGTCACTGGTGATCAGCTCGAAGGCACTCTTGATAGCAGCGGGGGTGGCACCACCGCCGACATCGAGGAAGTTAGCGGGGCTACCGCCGTTAAGCTTGATGATATCCATGGTGGCCATGGCGAGACCGGCACCGTTGACTAAACGCGAGAATTAGTATGGTGATCTTTTTGAAATATCAACAGGATTCTTACCAAGGCAGCCGATGTCACCATCGAGCTTGATGAAGTTGAGACCGTGCCTAGAAAAAGATAAAAAGTCAGTCAATGCTGTCTTGGGTTGGTTTGCTTTTTCCAGCAAGGCGACCTACTCAGCGGCCTTGACCTCATCAGCATCCTCCTGGGAAACGTCGCGCCACGAGAAAGCCTCCTTCTGACGGAACTCGGCGTTGTCGTCGAATCCAAGCTTGGCATCCATGGCCAGAACCTGGTGATCGGAGGTCTCAGACAGGGGGTTGATCTCGAGCTGGGTAACATCGCGCTCCATGAAGCACTTGTAGAGGTTCTGGATGGTGGACTTGGCCTCCTCGATGCACTGCTCGGAGAAACCGAGATCGGTGGCGATGGTGCGGGCGATCTCGTCAGTCACACCGACGTGGATGTCAATGGGGGTGGTCATGATGGCGTCGGGGCTCTCCTTGGCGACAGCCTCGATATCCATACCACCCTGAGAGGATGAAACGATGACAGGGCCACGGGTGGTACGGTCAAGGAGGACAGCGAGGTAGAATTCACGGCGGGCAAACTTGCGCTCGCAAATGTAGACCGAGTTACAGAGACGGCCGCCAGCGCCAGTCTGCTTGGTAACGAGCTTGTGACCGATCATCTGGCCAGCGAACATCTTGGCCTCAGTGGGACTGCAAAGATATCTATCAGCTCCATTGTTCCCGACATGTTCTCGGATTGCTCCAACTCACGAGTAGATCACACGGACACCACCCTTGAGACCATTGTCGAATTGACCCTTACCACGGCCACCGGCGAGAACCTGGGCCTTGATAACAAGATCATCACCACCTGGGGATGTAATTTTCAGCAAGCGCGTTCACCGGGGGGTAAATCAGTAGGTTATTCTTACCGATGGACTTGGCAATAGTTTCAGCCTCTTCGGCAGTTTTGGCGACATCACCCTGGGGGACACCGACACCGTACTGGATTGTTGATCAGCGATCCCGAGTTCCTTCCTTCTTTTTTTTTTTCGGGCGACCGAAGGGTGAAACGCGAGTACACGTACCGACTTGAGGAGCCTTGCGGAAAGGTACTCGTGAATTGAAAGGTTTCGCTTCTGCAAAGCGAGTCTGCTCTGGATGGAGGGTTGCTATTGTTCATAGTCAAAGTCAGCTCACATAAAACGCGGCTCGATCGAGATCAGATCTAACTCACTGTCGCAGCCTTGAAAGCCGCCGCAACGGGTCTACCGCGAGCAAGCTTGAACATGATGAATTAGGATGAGAGAGGAGAGGGGGGGAATTTGTTAGAAGGGCGGAGGTATAAAGCCCGTTTAGATAGTTTTGGTAAGGGACCGGGAGAACAGCTTTCTTTTTCAGCAGGTCTTCGGGGGTTGACCTTGCATTGCGGTAAAATCGGGTACCGTAGCCAACCAGCGATCGTTCCCGAACTGACTCAGCATGAGTTCGGGGACAACGCGAATATAACGGAACATTGCCCAGGTGGCTATGAATGTCGGTATTTCTCTTATATGAAAGCTTTTGATGTTCTAAAGAACATTTTTATGTTTATATATATCCTTTAAAATTCTCAGCTTTATTCACATCTTCTAGATTACAGTTATATTGGACTAAGCTCACCATTCAAACACACAAAGATCACCCCTTTATTTGCGCGAGGCATTTTTGATCTTCCATAGTTTAAACATTTTAGTCATGATCCGACCAAACAGTCCCGACCAAGCCCAGCCACCCGACAACATCCAAATCAACCAGCTAGCACGACCCTCCCAGATCCAGGCCTTATGACCACGAGCCCACGGCCACAGCCAGCGCCATGAAGCTGAGCCATACAACACTTGAGAAACAACACTGCGAGCGTAGGCGTCATTCGGCATAGCGTTGTGCTGGCTATGCTTCACACGGGTAAGATACTCGGACTCGATAGGAGAATACAAAGAACCCGGCTGCAGAGCACGGTCAGTACGCGCAATGCGCGATTGAACGCCGCCAGTGACGATGGTTGTGACATGGACACTGTTTATCCTAGTTAGAGAAAAACACAACATAATGATCTTGGCATGTCTAACGAACCCGAATGGTGCCAGCTCCACGCGAAGCGTGTCACTGAACGAGTGCAGTGCTGCTTTAGAGGCGTTGTAGACAGAGCCGAATACATATGGGATTATCTAGTTACTGTCAGTAAGATAAGATCCCGCGAAGATGGATATATCTCTCATAACATACCCCGGCGACCGATCCAATCTGCACAATAGTACCCTTCGCCTTGATAAGGAGGGGCAGGAAAGTCTGGCACATAGTAATGACCGCGAAAAGGTTCGTCTCGAATGTTTGGCGAACCTCGGCGAGCTCTACTTCCATCGCGGGAACGGTATAATCTGGCATCAATCAGTACCTGTTCCAAATTACTGATGCCGGGAAGCTGCGAGAGTGAAGTTACATACTCCGACCACTGTGAGATATTAGCCAGATGTACGGTACCGTCAATAGATTAAAAAAAAAAAAAAAAAAAAAAAAAAAAAAAAAAAAAAACGACATATACTCACGCGTTATTGACGAGGTAATCAAGACCCTTGTCTCCGAGCCTCTTTTCGACATCCGCAAAACATGATTTCACCTTCTCCGGGTCATCAACTGTAAGGCTCAAGGTCTCAATGCCGAGATCTGCCAGATCAGAGATGGTCGCCGCATCGCGGGCAGTGGCCAGCACGCGCAGTCCATTTTGGTTGAACTCGCGCGCCAGGGAGTTGCCGATTCCACCTGGGGAACATCTACGGTATATATCAGAAGCTGTTGTTGGTATATGTCCAAAGTCGCTTACCCCGTGATGAGCACCGATCTGCGAGTGTCTGTCACTCCCGACATGTTTGAGGTGAAGTACCGAAACAACCTTTTCAGGTCTGAAAGATAGTTATACTTAGTAGAACAGCTGACTACGGCACGTACATCTGATAGGCGAGTGGAGATCCAGCAGATGCCTCGGCTCGCCCTGTTTCACGGGCATAGCACTCAACCCTAAGCCCTATTGCCTGTTTTGTCTTTATGGTATAAAATAGTGGCTTGGTTATATGGAAGACCTAAATGATCTCCAGAACGGGATTGTATATGTTAACAAATCGGAAAATAGGTCAAAGTAGACTGCTCCACCTGGAATAAAAGCTTATCACTTTTTACCTCGGACATATTCCCGAGGACATTTGACGTATCTGACGGTCCGGTCTATACTTCTATACTGTTCGAAAACAAAGATATTGTTCAAATGTGACTAGTTCCTGTGGATTGGTAGTCTAAAATAACCCTTGGAAAACGTCCAGTGGCGGATGAGTGCCGATTCCCGAGGTGACCTCCACGAATGACTCCGTCCTGCCTATGCCGGAGAATCAGTATGTGAGATTCGAGGGCTAATGGAATTTAATGGACACTGATGCCATCGATTCGCCCAAACCCTCACCTATTTATAACGTTATATGTACGGAGTAATGGAATATCAAATCATCTGTTCGCCATTGCCACTGCACTGTAGATTCTTGTCATTGGTCCCCACATTAATCCACGTCGACCCGAACACCCGTTTATTCTTTTCTACGGAGCTCTTCGATCGCTATCAATTAAAGGGCTTCAACAGAAACTCAAGAGTCGTACATAATCTTTTTTTTTCTTTCCCATGCTAGCATCTTAGCTTTGTTGCGTTACCGCCTCTCCTACCGTCCAAGCTATCATCCTCAAGCAGCACGATAGAACCCCCGAACGAAAGCGGGGAAGTTCAAGATATCCACGCTGTATTCAGCCTTGTCTGCACTTGTTGAATCAAATCGCAGTAAAGAGTGATGGCTACCGAATCCGATCTACCCCGACACATGCGAATTCCCGGTGAAGATGGGTACCGAACACCAACGATAGAAGATGCCGAGCGGGCGCTCTCGGTCCTGGGAACCATTGAGGAAACCCCCGGTGGTGGAGTTCGCGAGGCTCATTCGTCTGCTTTAGAGGCTGCACTACAGCGAGCCTCGTCGCAGGTTACTGCGAAAACGAAGCCAGATAGGGAAGCCGGTCCGGGCCGAGAGTATAACGGGCTGGGCCTGTTTGGGCTCAAGCGCACGGCTTCTGGTGAGCTGGGCTGGAAGAAGCGCATTCGCCATGTGACTTGGGCTTATTTTACGCTGACTATGGCTACGGGCGGGTTGGCTAATGTCTTGTATCAAGGTTTGCATGGTCGGAGGTCATGCTGTTTGGTTGAATATGGCTAACAAAAATCAGTTCCATTTCGGTTTAAGGGCTTGGATACGATTGGCGTCGTTGTCTTCCTAGTCAATATCGCTTTGTATCTCTTCATCTGGACTCTTCTTCTTATTCGGTTCTATCATTATCCGTATACGTTCAAGGCGTCCTTCATGCACCCAACAGAGTCACTCTTCGTGCCCGCATCGATAGTATCATTCGGCACGATCCTAATCAACATATCGCAGTACGGGCCCGAGAACACAGGTCCGTGGTTGATGCACGCAGTCTGTGTCCTATTCTGGATCGACGCCACTCTCGCCGTATTGTTCACGGCGGGTATATACCTCCTTCTTTGGTCGACGCAGACATTCACCATCGCGCAGATGACTCCTATCTGGATTTTTCCTGCTTACCCGATGCTCATCATTGGCCCGCACGCTGGAATCCTCGGTGAAAAGCTGGAACCGTCACAGTCTCTGCCAGTTATCATTGGCGGTACGACTATCCAGGGAGTCGGCTTTTTGGTTTCGTTGATGGTGTACTCGGCCTTCATATATCGGTTGATGACGCAGAAGCTGCCGAGGGAAAACCTCCGTCCTGGTATGTTTGTTTCCGTGGGGCCGAGCGGGTTTACGGTTGCCGGGCTTGTAACTATGGCGGCTGGGGCGAAGAGGTCGTTTCCGGCCGATTTTATGGGTAATGGGGCGCTGGCTGGCGATGTGTTGAGGATTGTTGCTAATTTTGCATGTCTTTGGCTTTGGGGGTATGTTCAGTTCCTTGGTTATCTCTGTTTCCTCGGCTAACTCTTCTCTAGGTTAGCCATATTTTTCTTCATTATTGCAAGCGCAGCCCATTGGTCGGCGATTGGACATGGACGCATGGTCTTCTCAATGACCTGGTTCTCATTTGTCTTCCCTAATACTGCCTTGATCACTGCTACTTTTGCTATTGGTAAGGCATTTTCCTGCAAGCCTATTGAAATTGTTGCATGTGCAGCGATACTACCATTGTTGTTAATGTACTTTTTTGTATGCTATATGATGGTTCGGGCCATTTTGACACGACAAATTTTGTGGCCCCAGAAAGGCGAGGATAGGGATGAGGGTGGGTTTGAGATTCATCGGGTTAAACCAGCGGCCTCTGGAGTTCTAGAGGATACATAGATGCAATATATATATCGATGTGTGTTTTGTTTAAAAGTAGGAAACTGCACCACAGGAATGAAAACATGTTTATTATTTACCTCATAGGGTGAAATATATCAACCACGTGCGCTGTAGAAAGAATTGACTTGGTGAGGAAGTAAAAGAAAAAAAGGTAAGAGATTCACCAAGTTGTGGGTGAAAAGACCCAAAAAAAAACAAAAAAGAATGGACCCGCCGGGAATTGAACCCGGGACCCCCCGCAAGTCACTGTGATAGTGCGAAGCGGGTATTATACCCCTAAACCACAGGCCCATTTGATGGAAGATTCGACATTTATTCGTCATTCGACGGGATCAAACATATGCTGTAAACACCATGGGGAGAAGGAGATATCAAGTGATACAAGAAATAACCTCAATTGAGATGATATACTTCTATCATGATTTAATACAATGTAAAAAAAAACCATGGAAAGGACTTTATGTATCTAGGAGGAGCTATGTATGTTCAATGTTCAGCGAATTCACAACATCCATCTGATCAAGCCTAAGCCCTATCCATAGATGACAATCATACTCACGGAGCAAGCCCAACGAACGAATTCATTGTGGTTCATTTCCCACGCGATGATCATAGAGACAGACATGGTACGGGGAATGTATTAGGGTGATGGCGTCTGCAGACATGTTGATTATTTTGATGGAATTCCGTACTTCGCATAGAGTAGGGTGGCTTTATCAAGATTACCCTTACTAATCCCCAGGCTGAAGTTACTTACCTACATATATAGATAGGCCTGGAGATAGAGGTGTTGTTGGTTTCAGGGACCATAATCCTACCAACGACAAGAACCCGAAGAAGAGATGAAGAGATAGTTGGGTATCTCAAAACCGTCATCTACTGCCATAGTCTACAAAGTCTACAAAGTATACACATATGACCACGGAAGTTTAGAGAAATCGAACAATGAATTCTACAAAAGTCAGGAGGGTATCGAAATATATATATAAAATGAAAACAAAGATCATACCTGCCACCCTAGGCATCTTCCATTGCGGCATCCTTGGCCGCGATCAGGGGAGAACTGCCGGCGGAAGCTCGGTTGCTTCCGCCAGAGTTACTCCCACGCTTCTTCTTCCCCTTCTTGGGGGACTTTGAGCTTCGATCATGGCGGTGGTGGTCAACCGCACCGCCAGACAACTTGCGGCCACGACCGCGCTCCCGCGCCGGCATGTTGAGAATTATCCGGGGGCCGGCCCTGACTCCCCCCACGGAATTTGGAATCTGTGGAACTGGGGGGAGGTTCAGGGGGCTGACACCCCGGTGGGGAGTTCCCGCACGCGTCAGGCTGGTGCTCTTCCGACGGGAGGCTCCAACGGACGGGGAGGCTTCCCGGGAGGCCGCAGGGACGGTCGTCGCGGCAGTGGTGGTTTTGGGGGTCTTCGGGCCCTTTCGGGCCTGACGTCGTGGGGTGGTTGGCAGGGGGGCCGACTCCTTGGGCTTCCGTGAGCGCAGCTGGCGCCCTTCCTCGACGGGGATGATGAGGCCAAGACCCCCGTCCTGGGCGCTCTGCTCTCGCCGCTGGCGGTTCAGCTCCGCCGGGCGGCAGCTCAGGGTCTGGCGGTCATTGGGGATGATGAGCTTTGAGAGCTCCCCCGTGGCTACCGCCCAGCTCACTTCTGGCAAAGGGGCGGCGGCCATGTTGGCTTGAAGGTCTCCGGTAGACCTCCGGTCTTTGCCGGGGGCGACGGCCTTTGCTGCAAAGGACTTGGTGGCTGTCAGGTAGGTGGCAGCACTCTTCTTGCGCCCTTTGCCGGGCATTGGAGCAATGATGGCATCCAATTCCCTCAGATTATTCTGAGACCACCACTCACTTTTATATGAGTTTTCACTCAGACCTGACAGATGACTGAGCACACCGGAGGACAATGCGCGGTCACTGTAGCCGCCCTCGAGGACGCTGATGACGCGCCCCTCTACATCGAGGCCTTCCTCTTGCGACATGCGGATGACATCAGCGGTTAACTTGGCGTAAAATTCAGTCGGCACATTCACGCTGTGGCGTTGCATGCCGTTGCCTTCCCACTCGCTGGCATCAAACCCGGCGGAGATAAAGATTGCCGCTTTGGGCAGTGGAGAATTCGGGTTCTCTTGTCGTTCCTGATTGAGTTCGATTGTACGTTCGCGTAGAAACGAGCGGGCTTTGTTGAGCAATAAGTTGTATTTCGTCTGGTATAATTTCCAGAACCCATCGAGATCGGTCCACTTTTCGAGATGGACGTTCCAGATGGACTGATTGTGTGCTTCGAGACAGAGGCTGGCACCCATGACCTTGTCGCGCTCACCATTCTCACAAGGGAAAGAGTTCACATCATGTAGGCTGTAGTAGCCAATTGCTGCTTTAGTGTATGGAGGAGCGTCTTCATATTCCTTGAACTTCGTGGCATCAGTTTTGGCCAAGTCGGCTTTCTGTGCTTTGTTGAGTAATTTGGAGTTGTGGTCGTATGTGATGTCCTGAGACCCATCACCATGGTGAAGATCGAAGTCAAGGATCGCAGCGTGGGTCAGACCGTGGTTTGTTGCTGCGTGAGAAATTCCGACATGGACGTTGTTGATCCAGCAAAAGCCGGAAGGGAAGCCAGCTGAACAATGGTGACCGGGAGGTCGAATGCAGACGAACGCTCGCTGGATCGGACCAGGCTTGAAAACAAGATCCACTCCTTCGCAGACACCCCCCAGGGCTCCTTGGAAGGCATTCACAGACTCTGAGCATAAGTAGAGATCGTTATTATTCAGGGCGGGACCAGTTGTCCCAAGCCCGTCATCTTCTTTCATCCGTTGCCTGGCAAGTTCATTTCCGTCCACGATGAGACGTGTCTCTGCAAGGTCCCCCATCCATTTCAACTCTGACATCCACCGGGTTCCATGGACATCCGTAACAGTAGTATCAGACAAATGCACCTTGCGATCAGACTTGACAATTTGAAAAGGAACTTCAATCTCGCTCAAGCTCGAACTTGGGTTTGGCGCAAGATCTTCCGCATACCGAGAGCCGAGGCGGACGTAGGCTGCAGAGATGCCCACTGCGCAAGCGCGGATGCGCTCTGGTCTTTCGACAATTCTCTCGAGAGTTCGTTTTGGCGCTTCAAGCTGAGAGTAGCGATGGCCGTAGCAGTCGTCATGAACAATAACGGCAGTTTTAGTGTTGATACCACCAGATCGGTGTAATTCAAGCTCCTTTGAGAAGTGCTCAGCCGCGACAGACGAAGCAGTCGCGACTGGAGCTTCTGGAGCTGGGCTGAAGACAAGGCGTGCAGGGTGCATCGCGGGCGACGTTGCGGTGGTTGGCGACCCCACAGAGGTGAACGATGTGCGACGTGATAGATCAGGAGTTGGAGATGAAGACTTGAGTGGTTGTGAGACCGAACGAAGAGATGCAGCGGACTTGCGCTTTTGTAGTGGTGTAATTGACTTGCGTCGTTCGTCTCGAACAGAAACAGAACCGGCTTTTTGTGAGACAGATTGCACAGGTTTATTTGATTGTAAAGAGACAGCTTGGACGGGTTGGTTGGGCTGTAGAGGAATAGCAGGTACAGGTGGAGTGTGCACAGATTTAGAGGAAGGAAGATAGGATGGAACAGGAGAAAGACGAGGTGATGAAGGCAATGGAGTCGCTGCCGCTAGAGTCAGGCGATTCAGAGAATCGATCATTTCACAATGCGCCTCATCAATATTGTTGTTCTTGACGCCATTGTCCCCTAATGACGGGTCCTCCTGAGTGGAGGGGAGTTTGTATTCCATCTTGCAGATATCGACTCTGCTACAAAGGCTAATACACGATGTCTCTTCTGATTCAATACGAAATGAAAGGCGACAGATAATAGGTCGAGGTTCGATGAATAGGAAGGGGAAACAAAAGAAACAAAGAGACAAAGAAAGGGTGGAGATTCACATGTTTGGGTTAAGCCACATGGGGCAAGGGTTCGGTTGATCACCAGACCATAGAACAACGACATACAACAACATACAACAACATACATATGTAGATTTTTATATCTCTATTGAGATTTGATTGTTGATATTCTTTGATATTCTTTGACTTGATCCTTATCGTCTAACTATAACCACAATCAAGTTGTTTGTTCTTTATTGATAGGTTTTGTAACAGTCCAGAATCATACTTCATGCTCTCTATTAGAACTCATGTATAATATAAAATAGGAAAGAAAAAAGAACTCAATCTCAATAAAGACAAGAATCAAATCCCGTGCAGATCATCTAGACCATTGCATCCACGTTACGTATCATATGGAACGCCGTAAACCCGTAGGAGTTCCTTCTTCCCAAGGTAAAAACCGAGACCACAAATTCCCCAACACCCAAGCTGTAAAAAGATAAACAAAGAAGAAAGAGAAAAAAATGTCAAATGTAAGTGTCGTCACTAACGCGATCGCAGACCCCGCCATTGATACCACTGATACCAACGGCGCCCGAAAGAATCCTTTTCACCAAGGGAATCCTGAGATCGGCGGCCCACCTTGCTCTCCTTCTTGCGGGTCTCCTTCTCGGACTTGAAGCCACGCGTGGCATGCGAGTTGCAGAAGCAGTGCATGTGCACGGTCTCGATGCTGACGCCCGGGCAGCCATTCCGGCGGTGGGCGGCGCAGACACTGTTGCCGGCATCTTCTTCGCATTGGCACCATTCGTAGAGTGTAAAGTATTGGCGACACATAATGCTTTTTGTTGGATGCTGTTCTTCAAAGTTGCAGTTGACTGTTGCGGGGTGTCCCGTAGGTATTCGTAGTGTCTTTTTGATAGTTGATGGACAATGAACAATGAAATGGATTTTATGATTTCAGAATGCGTCGAGCAGAGTGACTGCGAGATAGATATTGATAATGGTGTATTGGCAAGGAAAATGAGGATGTCAAATGCCAAATGGTGTGTTAATGTGTAAAAATGGTTTCCAGCGTCGGAGCTGTATAGCTACTGGGCCAAATCGGAAGGCCCCGGAAAGTATGCTTTGTAGCTGGTGATGTCGAGATGCTCAGAGATTTGAAAGGGGTTGTTCAGACCAGCTGAAATGAAGGCGTGACGATGGAGAATTGAAGATGTAGGGGAAAAGAATCGGGGATATAATGGGCAATTAGCTCTTTAAGTTCTTCCTGCCTAATGTAATGATGAGATAGGTCATTGATGTCTATGAATGGATCCACGGCTATTGATTGGAGCTGACGTCAAAGAAACCCTTTTGATTATTATGGTCCACGGGGGTATTAGGTATTATAACTCATATTACTACTCCATAGTGGGCTTATATATCATTAGTGGGCTTATACCTTGCCTAGACTTTACCCCATCCGTCGGCTGAGAGCTGCAGTTACATCAGACAGGTGGTATTCTCGCCGAGGGCGCGTTGGGACTACCACTATTTTTGCTCTTGGACAGATAGTCTAGACTTAGCTACTCTTAATTTGAGAATTTAGGCAGCAAACTTGGCGCCAGGGTGAGGAAATGAAAATTGGACTTGGTCTTAGAAGAGAAACTAAAAAAARAAAAAAAAAAAAAAAAAGCGGCGGCTATTGTTCTGTTTCAACAGGTTCAACAAAGGTGGAAGATAGAATCATGCAGAAAACATTAAAAATAGAGATTAAGGTCCTGCATCAAAGGAGGTACTAGTTTGAAACTCGACACAATCTGATCGACAAGACCAGCCGCCAGCCCTGACAGTTTGAGACGAACTGGGGCCCATACCCGGTGCTCCGCAGGGGGTCTCTTTTCCGTGCAGATCCGTCATTGGAGCAGAGGTCTGTCTGGCTTGCCGCCAGGATCTCGCATCGGGATTATCTACCGGGTTAATGTATCGTCTAGCGCCGAGGGGACAAAAGAGAGTTTGCATGTCAGTTGACATTTTTGGATAGATCAAGATAGATGATATCATCGACTTAAGGATGCAAACGGAAAAAAGAAATAAACTGTGAGGCGCAGGATGGTGTGGCGGTGCACACCAGTCACGTTTGACGGGATACTTTCCGAGGGAAATTACCTGCCTGAGGCTCTCATCGAAAGTCCCCACCTTCTATAGCTCGGGTTTGATTTACCTCAACTCAATTGACAGAGCACGTTATTACATTCCCTACCTACCTGGCCTTGGACAAAATCCCCCAAACCCCCAATAATATTTCCACTATTTCCCCGGAAGGAGTGCACCACCCTAAGCCAACCGACCAACATCAACAATCACAACCGAGAACAACAACAAACAACCCCACTCAACCTGCAATGACAACCAACACACCACCGCAACCCCCAACAATGACCCCAGCAACACCAGCGCGCGCCGCCGCCCTCCTCTCAAATCTAACAGCCGTGCGCGCGCGGGTGAGCACAGCCGCCCTCCAATCCCCAATCCCCAGCAAACCAATCCGACTCGTCGCCGTCTCCAAGCTCAAGCCCGCATCCGACGCACTGGCACTGCACCAAACCCCAGGATCGCAACTCCACTTTGGCGAGAACTACCTTCAAGAACTACTCGAGAAGTCGCGCCTGCTACCTGCAAGTATCAAATGGCACTTCATCGGCGGGCTGCAGAGCAACAAGTGCGTAACACTTGCGCGGGACGTGCCCGGGCTCTGGGCAGTCGAGAGTGTAGACTCGGAGAAAAAGGCGAAGTTGCTGGATAAGGGGTGGGGCGAGAGGAGTCCTGAAATGACTGCTACGAACCACGAGGATGGGAGTCTGCGGATCTATGTTCAGGTTAATACGTCTGGCGAGGAGAATAAGGCTGGTATTGAGCCTGCTGGCGCGGCGGCGCTTTGTCGATATGTTCGTGAACAGTGTCCCCGGCTTAAGTTGCAGGGTTTCATGACTATTGGGGCTATTGCGAGATCGCGGGTGACGACGGTGGAGAATGAGAATGAGGATTTTGTTTGCTTGAGGGACACGAGGGATCGGGTTGTTAGGGAACTTGGGTTGGTTGGGGATGAGGCTGCGTTGGAGCTTAGTATGGGTATGAGCTCGGATTTCGAGGGCGCGATTGCTCTTGGTAGTGATCAGGTTAGGGTTGGGACAACGATCTTTGGGGATCGGCCACCTAAGGCGGAGGCGAGTGTTGTGTAAGTTTGGGTGGGTCATGAGCTTATGACTTTGTGAAAATTAAACTTAAAAAGTGTTGGGCTTCTGGTGGTTTCACCAGAATGCTAATCATTAGATGTACCGTTATGTATAGCACTTCTAGCACTTCTAGCACTTCTATTTGTTACTTTACTGGCAAAGGTCTATAAACAAAGAGTTGCTATGTTCCACCAGGAACCTTGTTAATATTTTACTCGGTAATCCAATTAGAAGATATACATGAATGCTCCCATATCGCCCCTGCAGATGTCTTAATCGAAGGCTTCATCTGCTCTCATGCCCTGCGCCAGCTTCAGCTCCATCTGTCTGGCCAGTGCCTGTGGGACCTCTTCTTGAGTGGCACGAATAGTGACGCGATACATCTGAGAAGAGTTAGCATGGCGACAGCAAAATAATTGGAAGAGTTTGAATACATACCTTCTTTTCGTAGTTGGGCTCCAGCCGCAGCAGGCAGCCCGTCTTACCTCCCTCGAATTGGTACACGGCGCACCCAACAATGTTATGAGCGTTTGGATCGACACCATCCAAGATCTTGAATGAGAATCCCTCGACAATCTTCCTGGTGAATCTCTCATTGATGGTCTTGTTCTTACCCAGCAAGCCAAAGGTCTTCTGGGATTCCAGCGGTCCACCGCCGATCTGGCGCCATCGCCTGAAGAATTCCTCGGCCGACAGAGACGAGGATTCCATGTAGCGGTGCATCAGAACAGGCAGCTGGAGTGTGTAGGCCTGGAGAGCACCCGCCAAGTATGAGATACGGATGGTAGGTGCATCCGTGAAGGGACCATTGGCTGTGCAGAACAGAGTCTGCTGTGTCTGGCCGGCAGCCGGAATTGTTGGTTCGGGCAGATTCTTTGTGTCGATCTTCAATTGAGGAGAGGCCGGG
Organism: Penicillium sp. CF05; assembly: GCA_002916455.1. Taxonomy (NCBI): domain Eukaryota; kingdom Fungi; phylum Ascomycota; class Eurotiomycetes; order Eurotiales; family Aspergillaceae; genus Penicillium; species Penicillium sp. CF05. Next base: position 34,026 of record PKQL01000460.1, read on the forward strand.
TTGTCGACGGTGGTGGTAAGAGACCCGATGGGGTACGTGGATTTGTTGGAGATGTAGAGCTTCAGGACACCCATAGGGCCGCGGTACTCCGAGCGCAGCCCGACCTGGATCTGTGCATCTTCGAAAAGCACACCCTCGCGCAAGAAGAACAGTCGGTTGTAGCCGATGTCCCATTCTGGGGTCAAATGAGCGGCACTGGCCATGTTGGGAGCTGGGGCCGATGGACCGCTCAGATCAAGGCCAGCCAGATCGCCCGATGCACTGGCCGCATTGGACGCGCTTGCCGGGCTGGCTTGAGCATTGCCGGACCCAGTGCGCGTGCCATGAACGATTGTCGTGAAGGTACGCTTGAGACCGGTGTTCTGTGCCAAGAGCATTTCCTGCTTGTCCGCATTCGCGTCCTTGCCACCGATAACCCAGGTCTTCTTCTCACTCGCACCGGCTGTCTTCTGGTGTAGCCGAGAAAGTAGAATAGAGGTTCGCTCCGAGAATGGCGGCATTTCATCGCAGACCGTTCGCAGCAGATCGTCAGTCGGGAGAGTCGCCAGTGACAGGTATTCAAATGCTCGCTGCTGCAGTTCGGAATCGGGAGAATGGCTGTACAGGCGGAAGATTTGCAATAGCTGAGGTTTGATTTCGGGGAACAAATTCACAAACTTGACAAATGACGAGAGGATCATGGCCCGCGCGTTGTCGGAACTGGAGAACATCTTGGCCTGCAGGGCCAGGAATTGCTCAATGGGGCTTGAGCCTGCGTTTTCGGCGATGAGGTGGCCGTACTCGCCCAAAACATAGCAGCCGATTTTCACCAAGCTTTCGTGGCAATCGGACTTCAAGTAGCCCAGCAGGGTGTGTGCTGCATAAGCTTGTAGTTCTTCGTTGTTGGTCACAATCTGAATCACTCGTTGCCATACTTCGTCGTTGACATGTTCTCCTGCCAATGAGAGCAGTTTCAATGTCATGTCGATGTACCACTGTGCATCGGCGGCGTATTTCTCGGTAAGAATAGCGACCTTGAGTACCATTTCCTCTCGAATGGCATAATCGGCGGTCTGCAGGTATCGCAGAAGCTCGTTCACAATGGGCCCGGCATTACTGGTATCACACATACTGTACAAGAGGTCCAATCCTTTGCGACGGACACTAATATCGCGGTCTCGAAGTGAGCCCAGGATGATGTTCTGGTGCTTTTTAATTGGGTCAAGGGTTTCGGCTCGAGCGGCGAAATGGGTCAGCGCATCCAGACCAAGGTATCGAACGTTGGTCTCCCGAGATTGAATGTATTTGCCTAGGCGGGTGGAGATTTGCATCATGAGATTGTGCTCAGAGTCGAGGTGGATAAGGAGGTTGATGGCTTCGAAAAGGATGGCGTTCTGGGCATTATTCTGCTGGACATTCTTGGGTGTTTCCATTGCAGCTTGCATCATCTGGGAGAGGGATTCTCGAATGATCTCGCGAACATGGCTGTCCTCTGTAATTATATGTGAGAACTGAGTTATAAGCTGCCATAACACAAAACATACCTGATGGAGGATAGTATTGCAACAGGCGCAAGAACTTAACCTGAATCCATGGACAAGGTACACGGTAGTAGAGGTAGTCCGGGGCGATATCGTTGTCAACCACAATCCGCTTCAATCGTTGTGCAGCCTTGACATAACAGCCTTTGTATTCTTCTGGCAAATCCTGAGCTAGCGCCATGACCAAAGAGGTGACGGAGAGCGTTACTCCCATGTCAGGGTCGTCCATAATCGATATGATTCTTTCGGCCCATTCGTTTCGTACAATGCCGGGGTATTTGCGATACAACCGAAGCAATGTTAACGCGGCCTTCTTTTTGACGAAAGCTTTGGAGGTACTGGAAAAAGTCAGAATAATGGTAAACCAAAAAAAAAAAAAAAAACCAAGGAACGCTCCAAACTCACGGTGAGATGAGCAGCCTGTGAACCTCTGAGCCGAGTGCTTCTCCAAGCTCTTTACCACCGACATTAGCCACAGCATGCAGGGCCAAGCAGTTATTCAATTCATGATGATCGAGCAGATCTTTCCGAATGCTGTTGACAACCAAATGAAGTAGTTCGTGCTCTTCATGCAAGAAAAGCGTGACAGCCAAGTATCCGATCTGCTTCTCAGAGTACTTAGACGAGGAGATCAAGTTAACCGCCTCGAGATGGCCGAAGTCCACATCATAGCCCTGAATGTAGACGTAGAGCAATTTGCAAACGTATTTCTTCTTCTGATAACCATTGAGATTTCCAGACTTAAACTTCTGCCGAATATTGGCCAGCTCCTTGTTCACGCGCTTCTCCTCGAGTTCTCTAGCACGGGCATTCCGCAAATCAGCAATGAACTGCACAAGCCCTCGCATCGACGACATAGCGACGGCAATAGCGAAGGGTGTTTATCAGCCCACGGATGCGAAAAAAAAATAAAAAACAAAATAAAATGACGACTATCGTATGGCGGGGGGTTTCGATCGAGGTGCGCCCTCGCATGCCACGCGGGATTATCACCTCAGGGGGTTCGCGATCGGACGCACGTCACACAACCATGTCCCAGTTATGTTGGCGTGTCGATTGTGGGGCATTGGCTATGCAGTGTGTCGGGCGATTGATTTCCGGGCTTGTGGAAGCACCTTGGAAAACAGGGGGTTGTGGTGTAAGGGAGTTGAATTCTGGAGGAGCTTGTCAGCAGTGGTTGGTTGGTGTGGGCCGGAGGTATCCGAGCTACGGCAACATACAGAATAGCGACCAGTTTAGAGATCCCAGGATAAATAGACCGAGCAGTACGCGAAGGAGATGAGTCCATCCCCGTAACTTGTCCGCTCCGTATTTCATTTGGGTCACTTCCGCTGTCGATCAGCTCGGGTTCCGCTGTGGCGGTATGTGGCGGCGGAGGAATACTGATCCGACGTGGCGGTGCAAGATGCGAAGTGTAAGTAGAAGTTGTAGTTGTATTTGCTAGTTTGGACAAAACTATCTCAAAAAGGATCTGGTTTATGTGAAAAATACGTAGCGAAAACGCTTGAGAAAGGGTCTGGCTTATCATCGTTTCAAGATATTTCCTTATCTTCCCATTCCAAACAAGCTTTGAAGCTCGACACGTTGTACCAAGTCTATTTTAAGAAGTATGTATATTCCCGTTTCCAAGTCAGCCAGGTTCCTTTCGATAGATTTCGCACTAAACACATCTAGCTTACGTGTGACCCGCGATTACTTTTTTGGCTATACATATTGCAGTAAAAGATTGGATAGTATTATAATCTCAATTTCGTATCTCATTCAGTAGGGGATGATAACCCTAAGCAACCTCAACCAGTAAAAATGCCCAAGCCCAAGACGCCACAAACCCATCAAGGCGGGGATGATAAATGCAATTATCAATGACAGAGAACCCCCATCAAAGTAAAGATATGAGTGAATCGAGTCACCTAAGCGGTGCCAGTGAAGTCCACTTCGAGGGCGGAATCAACAGCAGCAGCCTTTTCACAAGTGCAAGAAGCTAGAGTAAACGTTAATATGGCGTTCAACACAAATCACATTTTCTGAAGGAGACTTAAAACTCACCTTGAGGACGGCTGCCACAGGCACACTTCTCACCAGCGATAGGCTGGTTCTCGGTGACGGAGCGCTCACAGGTGCATTGGCCAGCTGGGCGAGAGCCTATTTTGGAATATGTTAACATATATGTTTCTTCAAGATTATCAGAATAGTGTAATCACATACGGCATGAACAGCGGGGACCGGACACGGTGTTCTCGGAAGAAGCCTTGTTGCAGCTGCAGTGGAGGGCGCTTTGTTGGCCGCAGGAACACTTGGCCTGGGCGGCACAGACGCAGGAGCCATCTTGGCTGGTCTTGCAGCAGGTGGTGGTAGGGTGGACCATTTTGGCGGGTTGATTTGATATGACGTCGGTTGTTGAAGATTGAGAGGTGATGTTGATGGTGAGGAATTTGTGAGTTTGCAAGATTGAAGGATAAAAGTTTTAAAAATGGGATTGTTTTTGAATCAAGATGAGAGTATCTGAGAGAAAGAAAATACCATGTTGCTTCTACGAGTTCCTTTATATACTCTCTTCTGCATGCGTCAGAGGGTGAGTCTATGGGTGGTGATTGTCAATTGCTAGGCTTTGATTGGTCGAGAGTGGTTGTACCACGTGATACGGGTGTATCCTTTCGGTGGACGCTGATTGGCCCATCGTGGAGACACGCAAATACACGTCGCTTCAGTGGACGATATGGCCTGTGGATGTGAGAAAAGAAGAAATGAAGGATTTTTGATTAGTTTTATCTTGATTCTGATTCGATAGGATCTGGACAACCCCCAGGGCTGTGTTTGGTGGCTTGTAGGCTATGCAAGTAAGGGAACTATTGTTTACTTGCATCGGGAGCTATGACCTTGATGAGTCAAATTCCGATAGCATGGAGTACATACCAATGAATCAGATATTGGATTTTGTAACGTGAAAGTAGAAATGAAAGTCGAGAAACAACTTGGTTTATTTGGTTCAATATAGTTGGAGACTCGATGGTCTGTCTCTGTCTGCTTCTAAACACGGTAAAGTCTATCTCGATACCATTTCGACCTTTTTCACCCCAGACTATGCAGCGAGATCAGAAACAATTAATATTAGACAAACTGTCTCCCAGACAATGATCGCTAGGTTCCAAACCAGACCAAAGGAAAAGCGACAAAAATAGGAACATGATATGAAAACAAAAGCAGATAGATGCAGACAAGAAAAAGCTTTTAAAAAGATAATTGATAACACAAGACACAGAAAGGAAAAAAAAAAAAAAAGAAATTCCCAAGAAGAAAACCCAGAAACCAGAAACCAGAAATGGTGTGAACGCTATGACAATGATTAATGATTAATACTCGCTGATATAGATCGTGGATCCTTGGTTAACCCAGCTAACCAGTTAACCAGAATGTTGGTATGGAGACGAAGGAAAAGATGTGGAAAGCAAAACAAGAATGTCGTGTACAAGACAAGTGGTAGCCGATTGTTTTCAAAGCCCACTGTCTTGCTCCCTTCACTGCTGAATATAGTTGGGGTAGTTGTAAGATGGCTCCGAAGTTGGGAGACTCAGAGTTGAGGTGTTTGCTTGTGTGTAGGGAATTGCTGTGCCCATTGGGCCTGCGGTGGAGTCGTAGGGATAGGGTCGATAATCTTGTGCTGCTGAAACTGGCAGGTTCTGCATGGTGGCCATGGGCCGGCCTTGAGTTGATAATTGAGAGCCCATTCCAAGATTGTAGTTTTGTTGTTGGGGACCTATATGAAACCATGTTAGAAAATCGGTTTGGAAAATGCCGAGAGAACGGGAAAGAACCAACCTAGGTTGTTCATATCGTAGGTAACATGTGAGCCTTGAGTGTCCGTCGGCGACACCGAGCCCTCGAACGATTGATGTTGGTCATAAGGTCCCATACCTGGATGACGAGGCATCGCGTATTCCATGGGTCGTCTCATATACGGCAGACCTGGCTGATTTGGCTGGGGCCCCGCGAAGCGATTGTGCATAGGATACCCCGCATATGGCGACGGATGGGCTGATGCATCGGACAAGCTGCTTGATCTGGTGACTGGGTAATCGTTGCGGATGGTTCTATGTAAATCGGACATGGAGGCAGACGCAGCAGGACGGAACATCATGTTTGATTGAGACAGGCTGTCATTTCGTCCAGTCGAGGACATGTAGGTTCCTGCTGTCGATGCAGAGCTGAGAGGCGAGACGAGATAGTCGTCTTCGTTTGGTCGGGTGTAGCAATCGGTACGCAGTGTTCTCAAAGCCCCGAAATCTGGATTTGGAACCCCGTAACCTTGGGGAGATGCCACTGGCGTGACACCTGACTGTTTACCCTCAAAGGGCGTGCGGAGAACTTTTGTGGTATCGAAATCGTCAGGAAGGGCCCGAGATTTGAGCATTCTCTCCCGGTCATTCGTAGTGAGACGCTTGAGCTTTGCTCGCCTGACGGTACATCCACGTTAGCCAAGGACAGACGATTCAAACTAGTTGAACAACGTACCTATTTTGGAACCAGACTTGCACTTGACGCGGGGTCAAACCAGGGATCTCCCTCGACAGACGTTCTCGATGAGCCGCATCCGGATGTGCCTGGCGAGTGAACTCGCTCATCAGAAAGCGGGTTTGGTTATGTGTTAAACTATACCTCTGTCAGCAACAATGCGTTATACTTCGGAAACCAAAATTCCGTACCGAAAACGCTTCATCTTCTTCTTCTCCATCGAAGGCGATCTATTGTCATCACTACCCATCATATCCTTATCATCATCAGGACTGATCGTCGATTCTCTCTCGTGGTCGTCTCTCGGGTCATGGCCAGAAAACGATGAGGCACCCGTCTCTTCAGGATGACCACCGTGCCCGACCAGGGGCTGAATGGTCGAAAAGCCCCGCTGATTCAGACTCGGGATCTCCAACTTAACACGCGGAAGCATATCCTGTTTCGCCGCCTCCAACCGGTGGTTGACCGTATCCCGTGAAGCATCTCTCTCCAAGTACGGCGCTGAACCCATGCTGACGGGCTGTGCCGGGTTATTCAAGGCGTTCTCAGCCTTATAATCAGTCGGCTGCATCTCCACAGGACGAGCGGGGGCGTGCACAGCAACAGGAACGCCAGGCTCCTCTTTCTTCTGCACCGATAGCCGTGGCGAGATAGTTCTGGGCCCTAAAGAGATTCTCTCGCTATTTCGGGCTGATAGGTGAGACGAAACTGCAGATAGGGGAGAAGGAACTGGCGAAGATAATGAAGGCAACCAAAGGCAAGTGCCGCCGACTGACATGGTAAGGGTCTAGCTTTGTGTGTATGTGTTGCCCTTACTCACGATAGTTCAAAACCAGAAGACAAATTCTCTTTTTGAAAAGGGAAAAGAAGTAGAAGACTTTCAACACAGAAACAATAGGAGAAATTCTAGCCCAAAAAGGAAACGGTAGACTCCCCCGATATGAGACGTTGGTGGGTCTGATCGAAGTGCCGTTAAGGGAAAAAAAAAAAGAAAAAGAAAAAGTAAAAAAAAAGGGTCAGGGTTCTGCAATTAAAGTCAAGGGTGAAAGCTCCAGACTTTGAAGAAAATAAGAAAGGGGATTAAAGCCAAAAAAGAGCATGCGTGGCAGGTGAAGAGGAACCGGTGTGTTTTCCAGAAGAGGAGAAGGAAAAAAGGCCCAAACGAGGATAAGACGTCAAGCGGGACATCTGTCTCCAGCCTTTATTATTATTATTTTCTCGCTTTTCTCTGGATCTGAGATCGGTTCTTGATTTCTGATGATCGTTACGCAGCTGGGCAGTAACTACGGAATATAAGATGAGAGAGAAGCATCCACCAATGTGAAAATGTGGTACCTGGGACACATGCCGCTAGGCTAGGATCGACCGGAGGTATCCTGTGAGGCAAATAGGTCTTAATAGCCAAGCGAGGTCACAGTGGACAGTGGGAATACAGGGATATTAAACGGAATGGGAGGGTCCACCACTTTAGCCCGATAAAATCCCATATACAACTTGGAATATATGATGTAGCTATTCATCTTTTCACGGTCTACGCACAACATACTCCGTACTTCAGAATATTCAAGTGCAAAAGAAAAAAAGAGGAAAAAAACAAAAACAAAAACTCATCCAACATACAATCCGGTTCAGCTGAATGAATTCTCAGGTGGGCCTGGTGTGAGACTAATGCTGTACATGTATGGAGTACAATGTAGAAAAGTCCAACAAGACATAGACTCAGTCCACAGAGATCAACACTCGATCTATTTTACCTGGATGAAGATCATATACCGAACGGTCCATAGCGGCAGCCGTTAACCTCGTTGGTAAAACATCAGGTTACAGATGGTATAGATGGTATGGGGCGATACGGATGCCTAGTATTATCAGAAACTAAAAGGATCGTCTCGGAGAATAAAATGGTAGCCTCCGATCCAATGCCCATATCCGGCCTTAAAGCCATTTTACCCGTAAGGCGTCCCTGGAGATACGAAGTGATACAGAAGATTCCAAACGGAATATACCGAGTACGTGATAAAAAGAATAGGATCCTGTACGGACAGGATTTATGATAATAACGGCCGAATGCTCATGGAATATTGATGGAAATTGTCCAAGCTGAAAAGCTGGGAACCACCACGTCAACTCAGCTGAAGCTTGGACGGTAAAGGGGACAAATGGGTCCTGCGGGACCTGAGACCCGGAAGTGGGAAACTTAAGATAAAGGAGAGAGACAAGGGCCTACTTGTATGTGACGGAAATCTAGGTGTATGGCGAGCGTACTAGTAAATTCACGATGGTAAAATTCTCTAACTAACTAAAAACAACAATGGTCCGTATTTGACAATCTGGTCGGACACACAATTAGTAAGCAATTTGCATAGTCTAAAATCACATGATTCAATGGTATTGGACTCGGTAATCCATGTAAACGGTCTGTTTTCTGACACACCCCCCAGCTTTTGAAGCTATTCACAGATCCTCGATAGCTTCAAGAGCTGCCACTGTGAGGTATAATCAGATGCCTGATTTCTCT
>PKQL01000047.1:0-106559 GCA_002916455.1 Penicillium sp. CF05
GTCACAGGCTTCTCGTTCTCGCACATGGTGCAGACGGTGGTCTTGGTGATGGTGATGGTGCTTGTTCCGGTGACGGGAACAGTGTAGGTCTTAGAGCCAGAGGTGACAGTAGACGAGGTGACTGGAGGTATTGTTAGCATGTGTGCTTCATGAGATATGATTTGCTAGAGAGTAAGGGCTTACCAGGGCAGGTGGTGGTCACATAGGTGAGCGTCTTGGTGGTGCCAGGCTTCACGGGGACGTGAGGCTTGGTGGTGTGCTCGTGAACCGGGGTGGTGGTGTTGCTGTGCACCGGGGTAGTGGTGTGCTCATGGACCGGGGTGGTCGAGGTGGTGCACGGGGTGGTGGTGTTGCTGTGCACCGGGGTAGTGGTGTGCTCGCTGTGCACCGGGGTGGTGGTGGTGTGGTGGTGCACCGGGGTGGTGGTGGTGGTGCACGGGGTTGTCCACGACTCAGTGGACTTGCTCCAGGAGTCATGAGTCGACACGTGCTCGGTCGGCTTGGACCAGGAGTCATGAGTCGACACGTGCTCGGTCGGCTTGGACCAGGAGTCTTGAGTCGACACGTGCTCGGCCGGCTTGGACCAGCTCTCGCCCCAGCCCTCACCGTGGGCAGGGGCAGCGACAGCGGCAGAGCTCTGAGCGGCGGGACGGACGAACTGCTCGCCACGAGCCTGCATGATACCGGCGAAGGCCGGGCTGGCAAGAGCCAGAATAGCAACGGAGTTGACCATTTCGAGAGATCAAAGTCTTAACAAGCTTGGAAAGATAACGAGTGAAGAGATGATGATAGAAAGTCTGAAAGATGGGCAGATATGAGCGGTCTTATATGTCCTGTTTGGGACGACTGGTTCCAAGTCATGACGGATATGGGTGCCACGGTTGTGTCCAGGACAGAAAGGTAGACCTGATTCACAATGTGACCATATGGCCGAATGCAGGTAGTAGGATGGCTCAACCACAGATGGCAAAGGCACAGGTGCAAGGGCATAGGATAGAGATTTGTGCAATGATACATTCATTTGGCGAACTCAGATGCAAACGTGACAGGCTGGAGTATCATTGGGGTAAGAAGTTCAGGAGGTCTCCATCTTCCTCCACTAGCCCTGGAGAGTAACCTAATGCGGAAGTGTAGGAAGAGCTTGGCAATTTCCATAGTGTCAACAATCCGCAAAAGTAGATTACTGGCGTGAGTGCATATTGCTTCATTTCGATGGAGAAAATCGCTTAATTATTGTTCAACAATATGTGTATTCTGGATTATATGGCCAGCAAAAGAACCATTCTGCATGTTCAGTGTTCGTAAAGTGGCAGCCATGGCACCTCCGGACTCGGAGGCAGTTTCTAGTGCGATAACTGGCCGATCATATTCGAATGGGACCGCAATTGACATGACAAGGCTCCTCTGATTGGGAGCAGAGGACCAACAGAGATGTACGGCCTCGCAATGAAACGCGAAACCAGTGGACCAGAAGCAGCCAAATATCCCCGCATACGAATAGGGCTGTTTCCTTCCAAGGTTGGCCCTCTGGAATGTGGGAATGGCATCCGATTGAGTGTAGGGGCGTTTCATTGGTAGGTGGCACTTTGCAAGAATGTACGCGAGAACCCAAGTATTCCCGAAGCAAGACGATCCCAGTAGAATCACAAGAATTTTTCTTTTGAGGGATTAATCCGGATATGGCCCATTGTAACATCGGCTATAATCAATGACGGGGACATCTCAATATAGCACTGGGTTAGGGAAAGCCTCCACTGCGCGAAGAGGGTGCATTTTGTGGCTGACCAACCACCTAGTTCTTGTCAGAGATTGACAGCGGGGAAAGCTTCAACCAATCCGAGGTGATCTGTGCAGCCTGCATGCTCGTTATCCTTTGGAACAACTGGGAAGTCTAGATGTCATCCATGGATCCTGGTGGACGAGAGGTACTGCAGTAAGGTACTACAGAGATTTTGGCCGCAAACGGCAAGGGTAAATGCAGTACCTCAACATCGTGCAGTACAGTTTACGACTGCCCCTCGCTAGTAAAAGCGAGGATAGTGTCGAAGCAACCCATCCGTTTTCGGTCATAGATAGCATTTCCATTTTGAGATAACACGTGACATAGGGCTTAGGGCAGACACGTGCACGGGCGGCGCGCGTCGCGCGTCGCGCCTTCCTGTTTGGGTTCAATTAAGCCCTGGAGAACCTTGGAAAGAGCATTTGCTTTGCCCATCACCAGACTCGCCCATAATGCCTCACTCCATATCACCTGGCTCTGCGCAGAATGACGATGAGATGCCGGATGCGCCTCCGGTCGAGACCTCGACGGAAACCAATGTCAGACTCGAGGATATGTTCAACGACGATGATGACGATGAGGAGTTCCCGGCTTCTGGAGATGTGAAGATGGAGTCACCAGCTGCAAAAGAAGAGTGAGAGTGAAGTTTCCGTACAGTAAGACGAGAGTGCTGATAGAAAGTTCGCAACAGGCCTCCGGCACCCACACCCTCGGGCGTGGACCCGGATATAATGCTCGCCTTCTATCAACGACTTTTCCCCTTCCGATACCTTTTCCAATGGCTCAATCATGGAATTGTACCAACGAAAGACTTCGGAAATCGAGAATTTGCACTGACACTGCAAAATGACGCCTATCTCCGATACCAATCATATCCGACTGCTGACCTGTAAGGTCCATTTCAACTTTTATTGTCGCCTCCCCTTTAAGCTGACATGTACCAGGTTCCGGAAAGACATACTTAGAATGAACCCCTCTCGTTTTGAAATCGGGCCTGTCTACAGCACCAACCCACGCGATCGCAAAACGCTACGAGGCGGCCAAATGAAGCCAGTCTCCAAGGAATTGGTTTTCGATATCGATTTGACTGATTATGATGACATCCGTACATGTTGTATCAAAGCTAATATCTGCGCTAAGTGCTGGGCTTTTGTGACAATGTCCATCAAGGTTATCGACACTGCACTACGGGAGGACTTTGGGTTTGAACACATCCTCTGGGTTTACTCGGGTCGTCGTGGTGCTCACGCCTGGGTGTGCGATCCCCGTGCACGCAATTTATCGGATGAACGGCGCCGAGCCGTTGCTGGTTATCTAGAGATCATCCGCGGAGGGTCACAAAGCGGGAAGAAAGTCAATATTAAACGGCCACTACACCCCCATATTGTACGAAGTCTTGAGTTGCTCAAACACGACTTTGCCCGGACCACACTCGGTGACCAAGATACATTTGAATCCGCCGAGCAGGGAGAACGCCTTCTGTCCTTGTTGCCCGACAAGACTTTGAACGAATCCCTACGGAGGAAATGGGACTCCTCTCCAGATCGTGCCAGCACCAGCAAATGGGCCGATATCGATTCACTCGCAAAGACGGGTAAGAGCAGCACGCTAAACCCGGCGACGCTCCGAGATGCGAAGCAGGATATTGTCTTGGAATATACCTACCCACGCCTGGATGCTGAGGTCAGCAAGAAGATGATTCACTTGCTCAAGAGTCCATTTGTCATTCACCCTGGTACTGGCCGGATTTGTGTTCCCATCGATCCTCGCAATGCCGAAAACTTCGATCCTCTCTCCGTCCCGACAGTAATGAGTCTCCTTGCTGAGATTGATGAATATGACGCGAAACACCCTGCCGGCACAGCAGAGGCAGATATCCCTGATGTTGAAGGCAGTGCGATGAATGGCTCTGACATTAAGGGTAGTCGTAAGGTGCAGGATTATGAAAAGACTAGTCTGAAGCCTTACATCGATTTCTTCCGTTCCTTCATCGCAGGCCTCATTAAGGAAGAGCGTGCTGGCAAGCGTGAACGCGATGACAATGGTGCTACTGTCAAGGCCGATCCTATGGAATTTTAACCGCAGCATGTCCATGTTCCTTTTCCTTTGCCTAGCTTTGCCTCATAGGATTATGACTTTATGTTTTGTTAATTATCATCGCTTTCATTTGCACTCTATATCAAGGATTGCGTTTTCGAGGAGTTGGGGTCTGTTGTGCATGGGACCGAGTCATTTGCCATCAATCAGCCTGTTTCTACATTTATCACCTTCTCATTCGAATCTACCAATTGGATAAAGATAGTCACTCGGCTGTGGAACTTGTCAACTTACAAGATATGCAATATAAGCTAGAGCTAGGGGTATAGCCATCCATGTAATAAGTGAAGTGATTGTATATTGGAAATATTGGTACAAATAGAGTCGCACAAGTAGTTGCACTAAAGTAACATGATATGGAGCCACGAGGTTGGTATCTCCACACCAGGCAAACTTCTCATTACCGAAAGGCACCCTTGACAGGATTAAAAGGAAATGAGCCAAAGATTAAATAGGGTAGTTAATTTAAGCACCAATGAAGTTCTTGACGGCTAAAGGAGAAAGGTACTGTCAGCACGAGTCACAAAAACATTATATAGGAAGGGGAAACATACTCTCCAACCAGCGCAGGTACTCCTTCTGCTCCTTAACAGAGATGTAGTCGGGAACCATGTTAGCGAACTCGGCGTTAAGGCCACGGTCCTCGAGGTAGCGGTCCCAGAGACCCTGGAGGTCCTCATCAAGGTTCTCGAAGGGGGGGCCGGCGTAGAGGCTCTGGCGAGTCCAGTCCTTCTCAGCAGTCAGGGACTGTGCGAGCTCAGCGTTGGCGAAGTGGGAGACCTCCTCAATCTGGAAAACACCGTCCTGGACAACGGTCTGGATCAGAAGGGCACCGTTGTTGGGCTTCTCAACGGTGATGGTAACGCGGGCAGGGAAGCTGGGCTCCGGCTGCTCGATGCTCTCGGCAGAGGCGTCATCGCGGGACTGGTTCTGGAAGTCCATCTCGTCGGTCAGGGAGGCATCGTCAAAGTCCTCCTGTTCACTGATGTTCTGGATATCGGCGACGGTGAAGCTGACCCGGATGCTAAAAAGTCATGTATTAGCATTCATCATCGATATCGAAAGACAGGAAAAGCGGAATGAGATTGTATGAATCGTACTTTTCGGTGCCGAACTTCTTGGTGAGGATAACCTCCTGTTCACCAACAACATCCTTCACCTGCCACTCGCCAACCTTAATAGTCTCCTCGATGGCTTCCAGTTGCTCCTCAAACTCTGGGATTTCGGAAGACTTCTCGTGTCTCAGCTCATCCTCGAGCTTGGCGAGAAGCTCGACATCGACTGTAAAAAAGAAAATCCAAGGTCAGCGCAAAGCCACATACGGAGTCCGCCACCATATAGAATCGGATTCGGCGGACTCTTTCAAATACCAGTTAATGCATCTTACCTTCCGATGAAGGAGCCTTAAAGATGCTAGAGGTCGAGAAGGCAGCGTAGGCGGGCTTAGTGGCCTGATTCCAAGATTGGAAGACAGCGGGCTTGGGGAGTGCTGGGCGCAGAGCCGAAGTGGCAATGGAGCGCGAGAAAGTGCGCGGGATAGAGCGGGTAATAGTGCGAAGAGAAAGCATTGTGAATGTAGATGGTCCAAAGTTGTTGAAAGATGAGAGCTCGGGGAAAAAGTGAATGAGCTAAGTTATTACGAGTGCCAAGACCGGCGCTTCTGTTTTGGCCGACTTTGCGCGCAATTTGATTCAACGATAGGCAAAACATAAATTGCAATTGGTCTTTATTTGAAGATGATATGGGATAATTTTGGCTGATTGGAATTCATATATTGTGACTTGCTCTACTATATGCGCATGAATGACTGGTATGAGACATGGCGCATGAGAAACTACATGTAGATGGACGATACAACCGCATTGAATTGAAATGGTATATTCGAGAATATTCGGCTGTACAGAATCTAGAGAAGAATCAATGTACCCATAATGCGCCAACCCAGTCTTTTTGGACACCAGACAAAAAATATAGAAAAAAAAAAAAAATGGTAAACGTGAGATCATGACATGCTCTTCGGTGGGAAAGTAGACGTGAGCTTCTCTCCGTCTTTTGTGAAGCGCATGAACTTGATGGCACTGAGACCCGACCAGTGTCCATTCCAGTTCTTCATCGCAGTCATTGCATATTGATCGCTTAGATCGGGCATCCATAGCCCGGTTGCGAACTCCCGATCCTCGGTTTGCACCCGCTGTTTCAAGGCCTCTTCGCGCTTGCTAGGAGGACGTCCTTTCCGGCGCTCTGATTCAAGCTGTTTGATCTCCTCAGCATCACGGGCGATGTACCTGACTTGGGTTAGTCTTCGGGTTTGGTGGTTGATCGTTGGTGTTACATACTTGGCGACGAACTCGGAAATCTCCTCGGTCGAGAGGGCCTCAGTACGCTCCTGTATAGCCTCATGAATGTAATCAATGCGGTCCACTATTTAAGTTAGCCTGGTTGACCTTCAATTGAAATGGGCAACTGTCTCACAGTATGGCTGTCTTGCACGGTTCACAGTGGCGTTATGGCGGGACAATCGATCGTCGCGAGCACCGGCTTTGCGGAGTCGGTGGGCATCGCGACTGTTCTCATGAAGCGCATTAGTGGAGCTGCGCTTCTTGGAAATCTGCTTGTGCACTTTTTCCAAAGTAACAGGCATGATTGCGGGCAGAGGACAAGAATTACTCCAAATGCTCCGCCGTGGGTTTCGATGATAATTTTCGTGGATGCACCGGCATAATTAGGCGGTGACTCCAACATCACCGCCTTCCCCACTCGAGGAAAGCGCGTCTGCGCGTCGATATAGGAGCATTCCAGGAGTTATTTCAATTCTTTAACTAGGATTTGATTTTGGACCTCGCATTGTATTCCATATTCATTACTTTACTGCCTGTGAAAATCACAACCTATGTTATCATTTATTGCTTGAATACGAGGACCCGCCTGTCCCTCGAACGGTGTCCACCATGGGCATTAAAGGTATGTTGACTTTTGACTGTCTAAAGGGGGGATATATGGTGATTTTAACGCAAAAAACAGGACTGCACGGGCTTCTCAAGTCCATTCAGAAACCATGCCACATTAAGAATTTCAATGGGCAAACACTTGGAGTCGATGCATATGGATGGCTGCACCGAGGAACTGTTGCTTGTTCAGTTGATTTGGTTCTGGACAATCCTACTAGGAAGTATGTCGCTTGGTGTCTTGTCCCATAGACTGTTGACTAACAAGACTATCTTATGGCAGACATATTGATTTCGTCCTGAACCGAGTCCGCATGCTTCTTTTCTTTGGAGTGAAACCCTACCTTGTCTTCGACGGCGACAATTTACCCAGCAAGGCAGCCACCGAACAGGATCGCTACCGACGGCGCCAGGAAAGCAAGTCCCTTGGATTGGAGCTACAGCGGAAAGGGAGAATGCCGGAAGCTTACCAGGAGTTCCAAAAGGCCGTCGATGTGACTCCCTACATGGCTCGCCAGTTAATTGAGGAACTGAAGCAAATGAATGTTCAGTATGTGGTGGCCCCGTATGAGGCAGATGCCCAGTTGGTGTACCTGGAGCAACAGGGAGACATTCAAGGAATCATATCTGAGGACTCGGATTTGCTTGTCTTTGGAGCAAAGCGGTTGATTTCCAAATTGGACCAACACGGGGAATGCATTGAGATAAATCGCGCCAATTTTACTGCTTGCCGCGAAGTCAGTCTGGTTGGCTTCAGTGATCCAGACTTCCGAAACATGTGCATTTTGAGCGGTTGTGATTACTTGGCAAATATTCCTAAGCTGGGGCTGAAGACTGCCTACCGGATTATTCGCAAACATCGGAGTGTTGAAAAAGCTCTGCGTATGCTCCAGTTTGAGGGCAACTTTCGAGTCCCGGCGGACTACCTCGCCAACTTCAAACAGGCCGAGTTGACCTTTCTTTATCAACGGGTCTTCTGCCGCAAAGCTGGAAAGCTAGTGACTTTGACACCACCTGACAATGATATCAATTTGGCCACGCTGCCGTTTATCGGCGCGGATGTGGAGCCGGAAATTGCAATCGGAGTTTCTCGTGGCGATCTGGATCCAACCACCAAGGAACTAATCACCCTGAAGCCACTATTCGCAAACAGATGGACACTTGGCATTAACCGCCGCCAGACACTAGGTACTTCTTCCGAGTTGAAACCAAAGAAGTCCATCAATTCGTTCTTTACTCCTAAGAGGACACCTCTAGCTGAGCTGGACCCTAACAGCCTAACTCCGTCTCCGAGTCAGCAGCGACTCCTTGAGCGAAATGCAAACAACAGCTGGCAGGCCAATACAGCGCCCTTCCGCTCCAACTCGGTCAGGTCCACGCCTCTCACGGCATTCTCTGACCAAGGCCTCAGCCCTATGGTACGGAGTGTGGAACGGTCGTCTTTTCTGGCCCAAAGTGCAAGATCGTCGACGTTGCAGTCTACAAAGAGACAGAGGCTCTGCTCTGAGACTGAAGGGGATTCTCTGCCAGCTTGTTCCCCTGCTCGCAGTCGGTTCTTTGCTCCTACTTCCGACCAAACTAGCCCTAGTGGCCAAAAGCTCTCCCGGTCAAAACGGTCACGCAAGTCGGTGATCGGTGTCTTCTCTGATGAAATCGCCGAAGACATAATGTCCAGCATCCCCGATCCCAGTACGACACCTGGGTCCGCTGAGTCTAAAGCCGAAACCTCCCTTGAAGAAGTATCTGGCAAGCCCAGTGAAATTGAAACCCCTTCCAAGCCTACTTCCAACAAAGTCCTAGTGACTGAGGACCTTGAAGTATCTCAGAATAGCCCCAGAGATACCACACCGGATTCCCCCGGTTTCAGCCAGGCTCTTGACTACCACGTTGACCGGCAAAACTCCAATGTACTTTCCAAGTTTACTTTTCAAGCGGGGCAAAAGCCCGAAACAACCGCAGCTAGCTCTATCATGACTAAGATTCCTGCGATTCAGACTCCTCATAGACCTTCAACACCCTGGACCCTCAGAAGTCCGGCTGCGATTGCACGAAGCAACGTTTTTCAGCGACGCCTCACACCGCTCCAGCGGATGGGACAGTCGGCTCTCAGTCGATCTAACAGCATGAACATTCCTACTAAACTCCGGAATGCCGAACCTGCTGAGCCTCGGACTGAAACCTCTTCTCCTGTGATACATAAAGGGTCCTCTTTTGCAGGAACTCAAGGCAGCGAAGATCTCATTGTCCCAGATAGTGAGGACGAAGAGGACGACGATGAGGCTAGCACCGGGCCCTCAACCACTCTTGATCTGAAACGCTTTTCTTTTGGCGCAAATTAGGCTGCATATCTATTTGATTACGGAGCATTAGGACGGGAACATCGAACATCGGATCTTGGTATCCGGGGTAGCATTGGACCACTGGTTTGGTGGGTTCCACTTTGGCGCGTAACCTGTGGTGTTAATACTTTTTTTAATTTGGGATTATTGTTTGACATAGCGTTTGTTAGGGTTTGGGAATCACAGCATAAAAAGTCTGAAACATTGAAACGTGCCTGATCCGTAGATTGTACATCGAAGTAGTGTAGACGGCCCAATATCTAAGAGGCTGGGTGAATCGCGTGGCTTGTGGAAGTGGGGCGAAGGTTATCGAGATCTGCACTAGTCCATATCGGGACTAATGCGGTCCAGACTTTCCCGTGTGAGTGGGCAGAATTACCCACATAGAAGGCGGTCTGATATGGTTACCGGGGAAGCGGGAGAGTAAACAAGTGCGGTTGGCCCAGCCTCCTAGATTTCCTATACTCTTGCCTCATCCCCAGCCTCCAGAGAGATTTGGAGAATCTGTCAATTAGCCTGACGTTGAGTTTTGTGCCAGCTTCAATCCCTTCTTTCTCTTCCATTCCTTCTACACATTCCCTGTCTTTCATATACTTCCCACCTGTACTACAGGCGTCAAGTCATATCATATCTCTGACCTATCTGAATAATCCACTCTAGGTGCGAGCCGGATTCCACAATATTGTCAAATATTTTGGATATCTTTCAAAATATTCCGAGTATTGAATACGTCTTGAACGATCCAACCTTTATCCTACCACATTCTTCATCTACATTCCATTCCAACGATCTCGATCTCAATCTCGATTCGCCTGCCGTCTCAATCACACGAACAAACAAGTGCGCCACTGGTGTACAATTGAGTTGTGCGATTGCATTCAGTTCAGACAACTCCTTCTCGGAGCCCGAGAAGCGAGTCAACAAGAAAGTGCAGGAGTTCGACCCCGAGGTGGTCATAGTTGAACACAATGGCTGCTCCCTTTGCCCAAAAATGGGCCCGTAAGTGACGACATACCAGGGGAAACTATATAATGGCATTGTCGCTAATTCTGCATGCAGGGTTCATTCCAGTGATCGGGTACCACCACGTGTTGATGATTATCATAGCAGTTGCGATTATCCTATTATGTGAGTGCCTGTCTTTCTCATTTCTTTCTCTGTTGGAATGTTACTAATATATTGCAGCGCTTCTGTTGGCCGGCTGCTCTTCGTCATCCCCACAGATCCCTGACATCTTCCTTATCTCTCTATACTATGAAAGGTATAACCCTATCATGGACCTCGCACAAGTCCAACCAGATGTGGCAAGTCCGATCTCCCACATCGTCGGTGGCGCAGAGATGGAAGTCCGAGTGGGGTACTTTGGTATCTGTGTTCAGCCTGATAAAGGTTCTTTCATTTGCAACGCCAATGCGACGGCATTGGCTGAGATTGTCACGGTGGATCAAGATCCAATGAACCTGATCTGGGTTGCCTCGACATTCAAAGACGCCGTTGTATTCCCGTATCTCCTGTGAGTGACATTCCCTATATTATTTCCAGACAACGCTAATTCTCGTACAGGATCGTTGCTGTCATTCTCGCGTTCTTATGTTTCGTCCTCCTGGCGACATTCCCTGGCTGGCATGATGAGGTCGGCGACGATGGATCCGAGCGTGAGGTCAAGCCTTTCCCCTCGCGGCCCGTTTCCCAGGCTGCGCTAGCCCTCGTTTTTGTCGCCTCGGTATTCGTTCTTGTGTCCGTACTGTGGCAGCACACAGCATCTGTCGCTGCCAGTACAATAGCTCAAGACATGGGCAATGGAAGTGTGAAAAGTGGCGTCGGCTCTTCTGCAATGGTGCTTGGCTGGTTTGGCTTTGTCCTACTAGTTATAGTCGCTGTTGGTTTGCTGGTCATGATCTTGAGTATAAGTCTGATGCGCAAACTGACCGATGAATAATCAAATTGATTCTCAATGCCGAAGCAACACTTGCCGTCTTTGATTTTCTCTTTTTTTTTACTTTTGCGACTTGTTTACACCTACCTCTTCTTCGCCTACGACATACCTTACCCTTATAACGGGACGACACAAATGGGAAATGAATAATATCTACGAGCACACGACACTAGCTCACAATTCACGGAATGGATGGGAACGGAACACACGGCACTTGGGACATTTTTTGATTTCCCCGGGAATTTGGGACCTGGACAGTTGAATTTTACGAACATATTGGAGAATATGGATCCTCGCATGCTTTCTATTCTTGGGATCTGACAAACATCATCGTTTCATCTCGAAAATTCTCTTTTGGCACCTCTACCGATCTGCCAGGATAGAATGAATGCAATGCCATCGAGTCACATTTTGTACAGTTTTTTTCTTTGCTGGCGTTGGTTTTTTATTCTGAGTGGAATTCTGTTTTATGTTCAGCACATGGCGTTTGTTTAATCGAGTCATGTATACCACAGCCTCTTGTTTATTCCCACGCTGTGTTCATCCTTTGTTTCTCAGAACTACAAATGCTACTTAGTCCTTATGACACAATGTCAAAAATGATACCAAAGTCAAGTCTTCATTACTGGCCTTCTCGGGACAAACTTATTATAAAGCCACTTATCACCGGAGTCGAAGTCACCCGATACCGCTTCTTCTCCCTTTCCCACTAGGAGCCTTAGTATATTCTCTATCCTCTAGTAGAACCTATCTAGGCGGATATCTTTAGGCTCGTTGTTAAGGTTAAACGTACGATCTTTTAAAAGGCTTTACTATCCTCGTCGTCGTTGTCTTAGTCGACTTCGTCCTCGTCCTCTTTCTTAAGGTCCGATCCGACAATATACTTCTAAGATCTAAGCGTACCGTCGTTGGGAACATCGTCGACGTTTCCGATATAGTCTGGCATCTCGGAGTCTCCTTTTAAAACAAGCTCGGGCTGGTTAAGCGCTATCGTGCCGTTCAAAATCCTTTACATCATATGGTTAGTCGCTTAATCAAAAGAAATGGCCCGGATATCGTTGCCCTTCATGAGACAAGAGCTCTGTCACCGGTGAAATAGACCAAAACATACTAGCAAGATGTGGTGAATTGTTGACAGGGATGATCCAATCGGCATAGGCTTGGTGAGCCTGATAACATATGAAGCGAATTCTATATACTATTAAGGGTTAGCCTCTTATGATAGGCCAGAGGGTTGTTAAGATATCGGAGATCACTTACCGCTTTAACTAGCTATAGCTTCTCTGCCAGATTCACTGGTTCTGGAAGGTTTGTGGCGACAGAGAAAAATAACAAGGGTGAGGGTAGTGGGAGGAGCTTCCCTAATTATATAGACTGTATCCAAACACAATTTGTTAGTAGTCAAGACCGTCGATCGTAAACATAAAATGGTGTGAATATCTACTCGGATTTGCAATAAGTGCTTATCCTTGAAAGGATGTAGAAAGGACAAGGAATTGTGAATGAGGGATCCGTTACCTTCGTTGCACCTGACCCGTCCAGTGGCACCAGGCGTTCACCACAGTACTTCTCATCTGCTGGATCAATGAGTCCAGCCCAGTAACAAGGTCACGAAATGCGACCGCAGCGCACGCCCTCTCCTCATCTGGACTAAACCGGTAGAGTCAGTGGCGCCGTAGCCAGACTCTCCTGCTCCGGGTAAGTTGAGTGCGGTGGCGATCTTTGAAAACCACTGTGCGTCCCGGGCTGGCCTGTCGAGTGCGCACCATTCTGCGGCGGTCGAGGACGGCGTCATGATGCTCTGTTTTCTCGAGCACCATAGTATTGGGGCTCCACCGAAGAACCAAACTGCACCTTCTGTTGATTTTGAATCATGCCAATCGCCGTGCGAGGGATCTGCATATGCGAGGAAAGACGTATCCTGGATTTTGCCGAGAGTGATGCAAAGTTCTGTTGTCGACTTCAGGTATCTGTAAACTGCAAGTACAGCTTGCATTTCGTTTATGGTCTTCATTCAGCCAGAAGTTGCGGGTCCACTCAACTGCGACATGAGACTCGTAATGTGGCCTCCTATTGCGCTGCTGGAGTTTGGTTATTTATAGGCCCTTGCCCGCTCGTAAGCGTAGCTGTATAGAACACGCACTGTTTTATGAAGACAGACGGGCCGGAGCTATGACCCTGAGAGTTGGAGGGTTCATATACATCAGACGGGTAAAATGTATCCGGAACTGGCTGAAATGCCCGTAAACGTAATTAATGGGCAACACCTGGGCAACACCTGGGCAGCCTAACCTTTAGCTTAGGTCCCGATGGAAGTTGCAATGGAGATCCAAAGTAGATCAAGGCTTGCTTCTTCCGGCGCTCCTCAACCCATTCATGAATAGGTTTGTCTCCATGCAGGTCAGCAGGGTCACCCAGACTAACGAGACCGTATTGCTGATATGGATGACAGGCTCCTCGGCGGTTTTGCGCAGGTTGCGCTCATCCACCTTTCGTCCAGGTAATCTTTGACAGCAAGCAACATCTTGTCGAGCAAGGGCACTTTCTGTTTGGGAGTACCATCTGTGCTCTTGTGTGCCATCTTATCAGATAGACAGTTGAAACAAACTAGACTTCGAGAACATTGATTCTTCGGGCGAACGGTTCAAGGGGGGCTTCCGAGCTGTGCTTAGGTTCCCGCTCAGTGTTCTCCGGTCGAACGGGTTGAGTATGAAGCCGGAACCTTAGAAGACAAGGACTTGACGTTTGGTAGCACAATTCAAGGTGGGAACCGGCGAGAATTTGGACCAGTTGTGAGTGCCGAAGTCAACCTTGAAGGTAGTATCAGCCGGTGGGGGCAATTTCTTAGCAGAGACAACGATCTCGCCGAGATGCCATCCTTGGTGCTTGGTCTTGGCATGGCTCATCTTCTTCGTAAGTAGCCACATGTATTTGCGCAAGTGGGATCCTACAAGAGCGTAATAGTTAGCAAATATAGGGATAAAGGGGAGGCCATATGCCCACATGATGACCGGGTCGCTAATAGGCCATCGATCAGAGTAAATGTCACTATCCGAGTTGAAATCCGCTAGCCATTTACTATAACAATTCCTGGCGACGACGATGTTTTGACCCGCGATGAGAAAAACGAGGGTGTCGGACAATCGGTGATCGCCTGGCGGAGTAACCAGCCAACCGTGGTCGTCGAATTCGATTGTGTCGTAGTATAGGAGCTTGTGCTTGTCAGTGTATGCTGCCAGTTCCATCCGAGAGTTTTTGTTCATGGTCATCAAATGACGCGCGGTTGGTAGTCTCCGGTCTTCAAATTCCGCTATCTTCTCCTTCGCTCCTACGGCGTCGCTCTCCTTTACCCATTGGGCCTGTTCCCTCGGTTCTCCCCGCCATTGAATCAGGTATTCTTTGCGTGGGGCCTCCATGCCAGTTCCCGAATTTCCCGTCCATCCACGAACAGTGATCCGAAGTAGAAGTGTAGAGGATTGCGGTTTGGAGGCATACCTGGGAACCTCTCGAAGAACTCAATGGGGTCGAGTTTGATATTATGGTGGGAATTACCCAATGTGGTTCACATCTTCTGGACAGACTGGAAGATTGCTGGAGCTATAGTCTCTGTACCACTGCTCTAGATCCCGTTTGTATTGACCATGACGATGATTCCGGTCCCTCCAATGTGCTCCTATAATCGAGTATTCGACGTGCCATTGCCCACTAGGTTGCTGGGTCTGTCTCAGGAAATGGTCTGGTTGTTAGGTGCGGCCGAAGCCGGAACGGGAGCTCTGGTGGTGAAGGAAAGCGACTGTGATTTCTATAAGTATCTGGTAAGTAACCTGCTTTATAGAGTTCAGCGTAAATATGAGACATACCGGTCGATCAATCGCTTGGACAAGTAGTCAAGGCGCCATGTCACCAATAGGGCCAGATGGATAAGAAAAATCCCCTATAGAATCACCAGAGCCTCGGGGCGAGGGCAGCCAATAGGCGCTCAACCAACGCCTCTAGACGGGTAAAGTAATCGGCGGGCGGGGGAGACTCGCTAGCGGGCGTAGCATATGCAAGAGACATCTTAAATAAACTAGGCCACGTTAGCAAAAACATACCTTTAAAAGGAATGTTGGAGAGAGTGCCGGAGAGAGTGCCGGAGAGAGTGCCGGAGAGAGTGCTAGTGCGAGTGCTCGAGAAACCAAATGCAGACTTAACCTCTACCATATAAAGAAGGGGCTGTCCTAGGAGACGCCTCAGCCTTTGAGGCTAATCCCTTTGTACATCTAGATGAGGAAAGCATTAGAAAAGGCCAAGAAATGGGATCGAAGCGACACTGAGGAGGAGCCAAGTGCTCACCAATTCGCATTTACCACGCTCTCCATTGCAACTTTGACGAAGGCGGGACAGAAAGGCATCGCGGTAGCACTCAACCTCGGAAGGCTGCTCTCACTCTTCATCTCCATCCCAGTCTCGCAGTGAGATGCGGAAGCAGTGGATGCACTAAGCAGATGCATTATGTTGCGGGATGCCGAAAGGCTTACGGCTGGTCCCCGTCTTTGGTTTCGTTATTGATTTGGACGTGAAGGCTTGACAAGTACCTGAGTCCAACTGTAAGCTTGTCTCAAGTTGCGAACTTTGATAACTTGAAAATGGTCTGTGTAATTGTTGGATAGTGACTGCGGGTGCGAAGCTGTCTCTGTGTAGGCTGATCGAGTAGATAGATGCAGAGAACTGGGACTAGAGGCAGGTTGATTTCTTAGATCGCTGTTCTCCGGATAATGGTATGTGTGCAAATCAGGAAATGCCAGTTGTGGGACATAGTGCAGAACTTCATCAACGCCGAAGAAGGACGAGCGTGAAGCTGGATCAATTCCATGTCGATGTCAAACATCGGTAGTCCCTGTCGATTTGCACGAACTCATGGCCACCACCAGTGCTTTGACAGTCTTCACAAAAGGACTCTTCTTAGTCGGATCGAGAGGTAGGTGTGGAATTAGGCTGACCACATGGAGCGACAATAACACTTTGCTCTTCGCTAGTTGCTTGCTGGCTTTTAGAGGACTTTGGGAACTTGGACTTTGGCCAGGCCCAAATAGAGCTTTTGGACTATTTCGGGTCGCGTCCATCTATATTCGAGTCGACACAGCGCCCAGAAACACTTTCCATGCTCAATCCCGTGTACAGCCCACAGGGCACCTCGTGGTCCTGGTTAGTAGTAGAGACCAAACGTTCATCTAGCACCTGAAGTATTGGTCATTGGTATGTGTGAAGCAGACTAGGTAGACGCCAGGGCGGGATGACGAGTGATCAATACTTGGCAGAGCCATGATGTGTTCATGTGTCAGAGTAGAACATCCAAGTTTCCCTTGTTGGTTCATGGATGTAGAGGGAGCTGAGTTTCCATTTCCCGGTTTATGTGGGCATGTAAAGCCTCTAGGAGATGATCTGTTTGAAGATGTCAAGAATCTTCTCAACCCATCGCAAGCTGAGCATAGAATCATCCACAGAAGTCATTAAACCGTCCGACTTCCATGGTGAAACTCAGTGAGAAAAATGCAGCATCCCAAAGCATCATTTTCAACCAGTTAACAATCGTTCACTCACTTCAATGCCTTCGTCAACGCGTCTGCCGGTCTCGGGAGTTATCGTCCTCATTCATGTCATCCAGGCTGATCTGGATCAGCTTCTCTCTCGTAGCGTCACTCGCCAGGATTGACGATGGGTATTTGCGGGCAACGAAATCCACAAATTTATAGGCGAAATATGGAGGCCTTCGTTTTCAGCTCTTCAGATTCATCCTGAAAGTAATCTGCCGGGTTGGATTTGAGTCGTCCGTGGCATTTATCCAAGCTGTATATGTACCGAGCCTCTGCGGTAGTCTCAAATCAGCCCTCTATTCACACTTGAACATGGCTCAGAAACTGCTCGGTTGCTCATTTACCATGATCTTGAACAATAGAAGGTAATATCAATGGCAAGGCAGACTGCGAGAAAGTGGGCCAAAGACTCGTTTTCATCAAATGTGTTCCGCAAGTTGGATGGGGCGCTCGTTGCTGTCCTCGTCCACTGGGGAACTCTGTGACACTGATACATCGGCATATGCGGGGAGTGAATGTGTAAAGCAAGACATGGAATGTTTAAAGGGATTGCTAAGCATAGCAAGAAAGGGAAAGGGTGTTCCGTAAGATCTGTAGAGAGAGATGAAGAAGGGAGGGTTGATTTTCCATGGAAGCAAGTCTTTATAGGTGCTGGCCTGAAAAGAAGGCCTGGCCTGCAAGTTGGCAATGAAAGCAAAGCAAACATTACCTATGACAGTTACATCAATGCTCCTACGATCAGCGCATTTCACACTTCCGTACATCATTTGCATATAAAATCTGGTTAGATCTATGCATATATATATGCTCAATACAATATATAGTGTCGTCAGAGTTCACTTTCAGATGACTTCAGATTGCAACACTGGGCTAACTATGAGTAGAGTGCGAATATCAACTACAAGATCATTGTTCTAGGGCGTTATACGGCCATAAAGTGTGTATAAGAAAGGTGGGGCACTGTGCGCCAATTCATTGCTGATGCAGCCGAACTTGGACATAATAAAAACTCGTAAAGTTACAGATGCTGGAGACCAGCCCACTGGCATAGATAGGCCTTCCGAAACTGTCCACGGGTGGCTTTGGTGATTTCGAATACAGGTTGAATATTAATAATCCATGGAGTAACCCCCTCTGCCTGAGCCTCCACCATTGTGGCCATTTTTGCCGTCATATTGCCCATCGTATCCATTGCTATGGTCATCCAGCGACCTGTACTGGTAGTATTCACCGCGACCACGACCTCGGCCACGGCCTCGGTTGTTGTTACCGCGTCCGCGTCCGATACCTCGGCCACGACCGCGATGAGCTCCTCTTCCTCGTGAACTGTCATCATATTGGCGACGTCCTTCACCGCCACCGCGCTGAGACGATTGGTAGTTGCCGCGGCCAGGAGATGGGGCATCGGTGTTTGAGCCGGGCGGCCAGACAATATTCTCATCCTCCTGCTGGAAGCGTCTCTTTTGACTCCTGTTCAAGGGTCGCTCTCCTTGACGATGTTCTCCGCTGTCTTCAACTCGCAGGACAACTTTCTCGCCGACCACAGTGTCAAAGGTCATGGCCCTGTCAGCCGGAGCGGGATGCCAGTTTTGGATCTGCCCTGCATCGATCAGACGAGCGCCTTTGCGCACAGCCAGTACTACAATTGGCAGTGGATTCTCAGTGTAATATGCTTCTGTCGCTGGGATAGGCGCCACACGGGCTGCCCATATCTTGTTGTCCAGGGTTCCAGTTCCGGTAACCTGCCACTTTAGTTTCTTGCCCATGCCTCCAACCTTGTCCAGGATTGAACGGGGCGCTGGGCGTGGGGTGATTAGGATGCTGTTAGCCATGTACTTCAGGTCATTTGATTCAGCAAGCCCTGGGGGAAGCAGTGGAGCTAGCAAATTCTGCATCATGTCGTTTGAAACCTGTGGAGAAACCAAATATCCGGTGTAGAAGACGACGCGCTTGATGAACAGTCGTCCACAGTGGCTCTTGGTTAAATTCAAGGCAGGGGTTCGCAGTGCGAGGTTATGGGCATTGACCATGCGCTGCACCTCGGCAGTCTCAGTTACGGGGTCAAGGTACGTGCAGCCCTCAGTTACCTGGATGACTTCAGCAAGGATAGGCATCCGTGCGGTAGAGGGTCCGCTTTGAAGGTCTCTGTTCACATTCTCGAAGAAGTCTCGGAACCCTTTCACACTAGCAGAAGGTCAATACCTTGATATGCTCAAATTTAGCAACTCGGTTTTCAAGGGACTTACTGTCTGACACGATCCTCGTAGACGCGGATTTCCGCAGCCTGCTCGTAAGTGAAAACAAGGTCCTCAAGGAAGTTCTGTTTGAAGTTCATTGTGGACGCAAACCGTTGGCCATTTGGACCAACTTCGGGCTTGAGACCAATAAGGTCAAACTCAAGATTTTGACTAGCGACCATCCGCTTGATAATCTCTGAAAAGCCGGCCTCACTTCGACCGGTCAGCAACACCGTGAGCGCATCTTTCTGCTCCATGCTATTCCTAACTAGACCAAGCTTTGAAAAAAGTCAGCTGAAACTCCCGGAACATATAATATGCGATAGAAGGCACACAATTTGCTCATTCCACCAGCCTTCCCATTTGCGAGGCTCTTCTATCTCCATGCCTTTTCCTGTGGCAGCGAGAAGGTTGGGGTCATGCCACCATCCTCCAGTTGCGAAACAGTCGTTCGTTTGAAGGAAGCCGATTGAGGAGCCATGCCATAATTGTGGGTTTGGTAGGGGACTTAGAAATACTGGAAGCGCGGAGATTAGTGAGTGTCGGACCAGCTAGGTTGAATATGCTCACAGGTGTTGTCGAAATCGTAGACGTGAATTGCGCGGATTTGAGAAATAGCTAGAAACGAAAGATGTGGTTAGAATCATGGCAGAGCAATAGACAGTAATGAGATCGAACCTGGCAACTCCTTGTTCACTATAGACCAGCGCCGTAGTGAGGTGATGGTATGCGGGCGAATCCCGCCTGCGCTGTACGACATATTGGTAGAACCGAGGCGTGCAAGGTTCTCTGAAACGACTGCTTTAGCAGACCGCATTCTATCAAGTAAAGGAGGGATATGGTGCTAGCGCATAGTTGGGAAAGAAAGAGAGTTGGAAGTCGCAACGCAGGGTGACAGCTCTCCCGAGAAATCGGTTTTGCCGCCCAGAACGCGATAAACGTGATAAACGTGACTTTGGGAACTAAACTTCTGCAACCCACCCCTGGCATGTCGACTGTATGGATGATGTCGACTTGCGACAGGAAATCCTCCAGCGCACTCTTAAAGAGGTAGCTGATGAGGAGAAAGAGGCGGCAAATCCTTGTGTTATTTGCTTAGACACTATCGCCGAGCCGTGTGTGGCACAGCCATGCCACCATACGAACTTCGACTTCCTCTGCCTTGTCAGTTGGATTGAGCAGCAACCCAAATGCCCACTATGTCAGAATCCACTACAGACATACTTCTGACTAGATCTGGCTGACAATACAACAGGTAAAATCGAGTTGACAGCGGTGCAATACGATCTCAACGCCACACAAGGTCCGAAGCTATACAAGCTCCCGCCCCCGAGCGCAGCAATTCCCGCAGCTCCATCCTCTGCTCGATTTCACCCTGGTAATCGCTATGGCCCACGAGGGCGACGTCCTCCACCCCTGCCGCGACCACAGCCAGACGACCCGCTCGAGCGCCGGCGCAATGTCTACCGCAATCAAACATACTCCATGCGAGTCGGATCCAATCGGTTGTCTCAGTACCGAGAACTGACACCGGAGCTCTTTGCTCGTGACGAGGCGCTCGTCTCGCGCGCTCGGAAGTGGATCCGCCGTGAACTACGAGTCTTCTCTTTCCTGAACCCGGAACCGGAGGACGTAGAGCGGACATCTCACCAGGTCTCGCGCCCTGGGCCCCAACGGCTGGAGAATCGCAGGGCAAACAATGCCGAGTTTCTGCTGGAATATGTCATTGCTATCTTGCGCACAGTCGATCTCAAAGGCAGTGCTGGGCAGGCGGAGGATCTGTTACGTGATTTCATCGGACGCGAGAATGCGTGTCTGT
Organism: Penicillium sp. CF05; assembly: GCA_002916455.1. Classification (NCBI taxonomy): domain Eukaryota; kingdom Fungi; phylum Ascomycota; class Eurotiomycetes; order Eurotiales; family Aspergillaceae; genus Penicillium; species Penicillium sp. CF05. The sequence continues at coordinate 20,730 of PKQL01000047.1, forward strand.
TCCTCCATGAGTTACAGGCGTGGCTGAGGAGTCCATATAATTCTTTGGAGGACTGGGATCGTCATGTGCAGTACTCGAATACTCCGCGGAGTACATCTCACGGAAGGTATAGCGACTCTGATGGCTCGGGTCGTAGATCAACTCCTGTACACACTCGCGGTAGATTACAAAGGTCCCGAAGACCATACAGGTCCAGGTCTCAGGAGGCCATTGATCGCTCCAGGCGGCTGCAACAGGCTCAACAGCGATATAATCCATATTAGATATGCAGCTTGACATACAGGTGTTACATCTACAACTTTAATGATTGTATAGGGAAATAATCAACCTCTGGTAATCACATGTTATACATGTAAGATCATTTGGAGTCGTGGTTGCATTTGGGAAGAATCTTTTCCTACTCTGTCTTTCGCTGTGCTTTACTGCACGCCGTGTCGTGGCCTCGGTCAAACTATATCGGGTCATGGAGAGAAAGCCGTCTTTATGCAGGCCAATAGCACGCTTGATTCCCAGCCAGTGCATGTATGTGTCGTTGAACCTGGCCACTGTGATGAACATTTCATGGTTGTCTTGCGAAACGAGGAAATGGTGCCTATATATTATAACGTTAGCACTTCCAAACGGCCAGTTTCTAATTAATAAAAGGGGATTCGTACCGGCAACGACTGTGTCGCATTTTAGCCATACGACCATTTCCGCAGCTTCCTGCATGAACTCGGGCTCATACACTCTTCTCTATGACCTCTTGATCCCAACAAGGACACTGTGGAGCTATCTCTTCCCCTCTTCCCACGAAGGAGCCATCTACTTTCGCATTGAAGGGAACTCCTGGCTTGAATTTTGCTTCGAGAACTTCTGGCGTTGGCGGCCCACTCTGCTACCCCAGGGTTCTGGTTTGGTGGCTGGGATCAAAATTTGCGAACACACCCTTCTGGTCCTCGTCATGACGCTAGATAAATGCTAGTGCGAGGGAGAATAGTTGCTTTAGCTTCTCATCTAAGATTCCAGGTGCCGGTGCGAATAATATCATTGAAATATCACCGTCACCGAAGTTCCAATGGGTAACCGGACCAGGAGGAGTTTCAGGGACAGGGTCAACACCTGGTGCATTTGCGGGGCCTGCAGGAGTATTGAAGATAGTCTCAGCCGCTGGTCCATCGACATGGCCAGCAGGGCTTCCAAGGATAGACTCAACTGGTGGTTCATCGACCTTATTTTGGGCTTCTGTAGGTGGTGTGACGAGCATTTGGCAGAATGGTGTAAGGCGAGCATGAACGAAAGTGGGAGAGACTCAATCGAGTCCTTCATACGCCTGGTTTTGGTGACACATTCGCATCTAGACATCAAGCGATGCCGGATGCCAACCTTCAATTCTCCCACCGCTTTTAGGGCAACTGGGACACTGTGCGATACCATAGCAGCGTCCGGCCATTTGCTATATCCTGTTCCGGCCGAGTTAAAGTCGGCGAAACGAATTTTCACCCCATCCGTTCTGAAGACCGCTCCTGAGAACTTGGACAGCCTGTTCGAACTGCCCTTGAACGCCCGTTTCATCGGCGCCGCACATCTCCTCCAGCAAACCTTTTTCCACGCCTTCTTAACGCTTGACGGGACGACCGATGCCAGCTATATCCAATGTCAGCGTGTTGTTTCCTTAGATCCTATAGAGCCATTGACATGCTGGTTAATCTCTCACCATACCCACCAGAACAATCAATCGATGGCCTTTGCAGCCAGGAGGTAGCTGACCACGAGCCATAGGAGGCCGTGGCCCGTGGCCGTCAACAAAGGACGGTCTGGGCAAGAGAAGAGCCAGAAGTTCCCTTATCCGGGGGTCGTTATGTCTAGCAAACATGTCAGAAAGAGACAAGAAGAAAGAGAATCAAACTTAAGGCAGGGCTGTGGCCACGAAAGACAATCAGTCATGTTTATGACGGGTATTGATATATCATTAAAGATCGCCTGGACCAACGTGCGGGCACGCTAGCCTGGACATTTGCCTCAAAATTGAACCATTGATGTAGTGGGCCAATATGGATGATCGTGTGCATTGCGGAGAATTCGCCTTTCAGCCTGGCTATAGTCGAATTCCAAGGCGAGTCCCCGAACTCTAGCCAGCAGTTTCGTGACTTCTCCTTCGGCTTTCTCCTATGGGAGGATTTTCTGCAAGACCGCCTTTGCCCACTTTCAAAGAATTAGCCAGCTCGGTCTTCGATCTTCAAATGGGTTCACCACTTACCTGGCCTTATGGATTGATCTGCATGAGGAGGGGACTCTCTTCTTCTGTGCTTAGACCATAGACATATAAGTAGCAGGCGTTTTAGAGGCAAGCTGCTCTCTGAGAAACACAAAGGCCGCATCACAGTCGAATATTGGCTATTGGGGCCATGCTGGATAAACCGAGCGGGCCTCCCGTCGCTAAATCGATCTAGTCAGCGCCAGTTCATCATACAGCAAAGGTCTTTCCACGAGGAGCGATCTTACGAAGATAGGGGGGTATATATAGCTATATATATAGTACTGCGGGAGGCAATGTCAAGGCTGACGCAGGCTATGACCAATAGTCAGTATCAAAAGCCGAAAGATCCACCAGTCAGTTGGTTGATGAAGGCTCTGGATCAAGCAGTGGAACGAGGAAGACAAGAGAGAAACGAATTTGGAGCGGGGGGTGACAGGTGTTCGATCTTGTCAACTTCTTCGTCTTACCAGAGCATGGCCTTGAAGGGAAAACGGAGAGCTATGCCTCATTTCCACATTGATTTCTCTTAGGAAAGAAACTGACGGAAGAAACAACGGAAATAGAGTCCAAGATAAGTGTTGGGAAAAAGAAGAGTCAAGTGGGAGAGTCTTGCTTTAATAAGTTTAAGAAGTTTACGAAAATGGCCACCGCACCTGAGCAACAATGAAGTAGGAAGGAACCAGCCGCCAATTTCATTGTTTGAGGCAGAAATATCAGACAGCTGGAATCCAAGTAACGCAGATAACTCCGACAACTAAAATCATGTGGTTAGCAACTGACCGAGACAGAGAGTTGATCAAGGGCATTCACTTTCTCTCCCTCACTCTCTCCTCAGACAGATGTAGCCTCTAATAGCAGCAGTGCTCGAAATGCTCTGTAGTTCGCTGCAGGCGCCTTCAAACTTAGAGCTGGCTCTATATTTGTTCTACTCCAGCCACCTTTTTGGTTGGTAGGATCTGCTAATTGAACAGGTACTATGTGTACGGTTGCGGACCAATTTCAGTGTTCACGAGACAGTTCTCGGGCCTGAACAGGCATGATAGAGAGCTCGAGAGTGTTGATATGATATGATAATGTACCTGATATGGAAAATGCTATGTATGCTAAATAAAAATGTATGGATGCAGTCGTCACTTCGTGAAAACTAAGCAGGGCTGCCCGGTTCTTACTTTCGGCGGAAACGCCCCCTGCCCCGTGAGGAACCTCCTCTGTTGATGCTTAATGATCGATAGTTCGCATGAGCTTGGGGATTGACCTTCCGGGCACGAGGTTTCTTCGTTTCAGCAGTCTCGGAAGGCTTCTTCGGAGGTTCGCCCATAGGTTCTTGTTCCTGTGATTTTGCAGCAGAGGATGAAACAGCTTCCTTGATCCTCTCCGAGAAAGTCTTCGGTCTGGCAACAGGTCTTGGCTCTTCTCCGAATTCGGGATCATCATCCGAGTCCGGATCAAACTCGGCTTCGGTATCAAGCTCAGGCTCTGACATGGTATGGAGGGAAGCGGCCTCGTCTGCCCGCTCAATATCACTCGGGACATCGTCCCACCCGTCACTAGCAGCAGGTTGCTGTTGCGTCTCTGGAACTGCCGTAACATCATCCTCATGTTCCGAGTCCTCATTCCTCGCAGGAGCTGGGTTTGGTTTGGGCTTCGGCGGATGAATAACCGGCCTCATGATCACTCGTCGCGTCGTCCGCTTCTGGCCCTTCTTCTTGTATTTCCGGTTCACATCCGGTCCTTGACTATCCTCAACCTGGACTTTGGCAGCGTCTTCCGCCTCTGCCGCCTCCTCCATCTCGCGCATAATCTCCCAGTCTTCTTCCATACGATCCTCTTCCATGTCCCGCAGCCCTTGGACCAAATGCGTTAGCCCCTTGCTGGCAAACCTTTGCGGCTTGCGCGAAACAATAGGGCTGAGTCCCGGACCATCATGCTTTTCGCTTGGTGGAGGATATCGACCAGAGTTGGAGCGACGGAGGAAAGATGGTGTCCCGGACTGCGCTTCTTGGGGTGATATTTCAGGCGCCGGGTTCAACGGATTTGTCTTCTGTGCATCTGCATTATCATCCGCTTCCACCATAGCGGCATAACGCATCGTGGTCGGTGTTGCGAATAGATTTGCAAGATAGAACTGTTTGGTCTCAGACGCAGGAGTTCGTGCAAGCCTGGGCGTCTCCTGCTGAGCCTCTATTTCCGGGACCTCAGGGATCGTCTCCACGGGTCTTCGTTTCGAGGGTGTTTGGAACGTGGCAGCTAAGTTATTACTTTGCCTTGTAGCGGATGGTGTTCCTCCACTCCCACCAGATTCAGATAGCATGTCGAACAGGCCCAATGCCTTTCCATCACGCTGAGGCGTAGGCCCAATTGCGGCCTTGAATGGTGACGGTGCTGGTGGTCCTTGCCGATGTGTACTGGGACTGAATAATCTCCGAAGAGTTGACGGCGAGTCATATGGATCAAGTTGTGCAGGGTGGTGCTTGGTGCGATTGTTGGATGGAGTCGCAAAGAGTCCTCTAGATGATTTGCGGGGTGTGACTTGAGAATATGCACTATCCTGGCCAGGGGGAGATGCATGTTTCCGCTTTTTCGAGTTACTTTCATATGGCTCTTGTCGGCTGTTTTCGCGTCGGCTTAGGGATGCTTCAAGAGCCTTGAGGCGACTGTACTCCTTGTATTTAGCCGCTAGTGCATTGAACAAAATTCTGAATTAGTACTTTATATCCTGCCGAATATCATACCGTCCGAGATCTTGACCTACCGATATCCGCGTTTTGTTTGATATCATCACGTCCGGCTTTGCGGCCCCCATTGGCCGACGCGAAGGCTTTCTCCCATGTTTTCAATTCTGCGCGAACATTGATAGCTTGAGTGCCGATCTCGGCACTGGAAGTAAGAACGTTGTCGCCCATTGTTGCATTGTACGTGTTACGGGCCAACTTGGAAGAAGAGCAGTTTGGCCGTAAATCGATCGGTGCGCGTCGCGCGACGCGAACTAAATAACGAAATTAGACCAAATTAGGTAGGCGGTCTGATTTTGCCAAACACCAAACACTGCTAGTCATCAAATCTATTCCTAATTAAAAAGGCGGTAGGTTTCTGCCCAGAAGTGGGGATATATTGAACTTTAAGGGTCGATCTATCGCCCTTCGGGGCATATGGTCAACTGAAAATATACAGAGAAGATTAGCATGGCCCCTGCACTAAGGATGACACGCATAATCAAAGAGAAGCTACCTGTTTTTTTTTCTTCACGCGAGCTTTTTATGATAGTATTGTAATGTTTACCGTGTACATGGGTCATGTCACGTGCCATCGCAGTTCGACTCACCATGTTGTCATGGTTATATTAAAACTTTTAGGACCAGCTTCACGGCATACTACCTGGAAGTATGGCCCCTCACTAATTATGACATGACTCAGTCAAAAAGGAGCACCTTTTTTTTTCGGTCCTTCACTCCTTAATTAAGGTGTGATGCATGGGGCCTTTTTATATGCTGTGTGCCATCTAATTGGTCCTGCGGCTTTAGGAATGTCACGTACAATAAGACCCACTATTCTGTTTCGAGCCACAATTGTGGCTGATCCACCTTCCTAGCCTGTTGTACCTACGACCTTGGAATATAACGACAGCAACTTGCATTTGTCTGAATTATTATGCTATAGTATATAAATGCCAAGAAAATCTCCAATAACATGATGCAGTTCCACGTGGTGTAAACACCTGACGTAATCATGTCTCCCCGCACCTGGGCAGTCCTTATCATAGTTTCGCGTCTCCGCTTCTTCGGTTATCTTGCCCAAGACCTTCTTCCCACCTGGGATCCCAACAGGAAGTTACTCCCATTTTTGTCTCATCCATCTCCTTCATATTGTACCGCAATGACAACTGTACAACCATGCCCCCCAAGCGCGAACGTACGGTTCAAGGCTCGTGTTGGCCCTGCAAACAACGCCGGGTGAAATGCGATCTTGGGAAGCCATTATGCCAGAGATGTATCTCATCTGGGGCAAAATGCTGTTATGACAAGGTTTTGATCAGGTGGAAAGAGACACCAACAACACGGAGCTTGACCATGTGTCAGTCCCCAATTATGAGCCTCAATATACACTTAAAAGACAATACCTTGACCGTTGGAGATCTCAAGGCCCTTGAGTACTTTCAGTTCGCCGTATGGCCTCTTTTCACCACTGCGGCTCATCCTTGCCCACCGCCCATACCTCTAGCCATGGAATGTCAACCTGTACTTCTGGCCGTGTGTGAATTGGCTGAGGCGCATCGCACACTGCGGGACGAAGCTGGAAGTAGCACGGTGAGCGCACCGTTTGATAAAAGAATGAGCTGTCTGGCTTCAGTCAGGGAGCAGCTTCGAGATGATTCCAATCATACATCACTTTCACCTCTGCTGGTCGCGGTCTTTCTGCTCTATTTTCTAGATGGCCTGGTTGAATGTGATCATCAATCTGCATCAACGGCGAGTCACCACGTGGGCGTCCAAGCGATTGTTGATCACCTCGGAGGCTTCTCAGCTCTTATTAAAATAGGCCAGAAGGACGTCACTATGCTACTGTCGGAATTCGCATCCGCAGACCTGACAAAAGCTCTGCTGGACGACCGACCTCCTTGCTTTCCCGCTGAAATCTGGACACAGATAGAGCACGGGACAGTGTGGTGGGACCAAGAGACATACAACGGCACGACACTGGCATCAGTGTTTAGAATCATGTCAGAAATGTCTTTATATCGCCAGCAAATCAGAGGAGACACAGAGACACTTTCGATGGAAGTGGTGCGAGGATTTGAGCGGTGTCTACAGCCATCATACCAGATCCTCGACTTTGACCATCTCAAAAACCCCAGTACGTACACTGTGCATGAATCGACGCTTGAACGAAGGATGCAGGCCGACTCCTTCACACGTGCTTTCCAACATAGTGCCCTCGTCTATCTCTACCGAGCAATTTGTGGTCTTCCACCGAGACATTCTTTGGTACAGCAGCATGTCCAGTCATGCGTGGAATGTATCAAAAATATCTCACCTCTTTCTAAGGCCCATAACTGTATAATATTTCCATTGTACATCATGGGCGCCCACACATTCTTGCAAGATCAGCAGGCCTTTGTCTTGGAGAGACTTGATTCTATATACAAATATTTGCGCTTTAACTGTGTGCTGTTGGTTCGTGCAGCGTTGGAGGATTTATGGAAGTCACCGCGGCATGATGGGGATTGGTGGGGGATGTTTAGATCTCTAGGCAGACATGTGCTTGTGATCTAGCTATTGCTGTAATTTCTTTGAGCGTTGAAGCGAATACCATGCATTAATGAAATTTATCTGCCTTTTAGGCTGAAGCTTCACTGGAGACAGGGCTTACCCGAAATTCCAATAAAGGCTTAGTTCAAATGACATTGGAATCCCAATCACTCCCTCCTAGTCTGGAGTCTTGGACGTGTGCAGTGTAATTATTTAGACTCAGTTTGCCACTGACGACGTTCATGTATAGATCTGCATAATGTACCTATACGAAGCGCAGAATCCAGTTTATGACCTCGGCACTGCTGGACCCTAGAGCGAGATATGCAAGATACACACCTTTTGTTTAACCGTTTAAGAAACTTGGGCGCCCGTCCATCTAGGGCAAGAGCATGTAGACTGCGCGAAGCGTTGAATGTATATGCATTTCCAGCGGAGACAATCGTAGTAAGCAATGTGGCATTGACGATGGACGGCAAGCCTGGAATTTGTAGACGCTTCATTGAAATCACACTGTGATGTTAGACCAGCTTCTTGAGTGTATGTGCTCTACGTAGCGTACTTACTATGGGGATCCGCCGGCGTAGCTATCCGAGCCGTTTGTAAGACTGTATAATAACTAATTAGTGATCCTAAAGACTTGGCCCGAGTATCAAGTCTCACATCTGATCATTGTATGGGACTAGAATCTCCATAACGGGTTAGTCTATCTGGAAGCTGGAGTTGAAGGGCGTTGACAATACTGGATTAAACATCGCCATTTCAATCAAACCCAAGCCTAGTACTATTGATTCCAATTACCAACTCGTCAACCCTTTCACCCGATCGAACCCACCCCTCAACTGTGACTCAGGATGCACAACCTTTCCCTGCAGAACAGTGTACTTAACAATGCCCTCGCAATGCTCGGGCCGGACACGCGCAAGCCAAATCATCTGCTGATCCTTCTTGCGATAAATCAAAACATTCGCAGAGAACTTGTGTCCGCCGACATGCGACACAAAGAAGATACCCGCCCCGCCAGCCCGGGAGTCATCCGCATCCCGGTTCAATCCCAGCGGACGAAGATGTCGTTCCAGCTCGCGCTTAATCAATGGCGCTGTAATGCCACAGCGTGCGTCTCGGCGTCCGTGCGAGCACAGTAGTATCACATAGTCAAGCTCACAGGGCCGAGCGCTCATCCCATTCGCGGGAGAGATGGTGTCGTTTCTATTTCGCTGGTTGATGGGGTGGTCGATGAATCTGGCTACCAGATCTGGAACATCTGCTTGTGTCACCGAGTCGATGTATGTGAAAGATGGTAGGATTAATACTGTGGTAGCTTGGTTGGGACTGTCGGCTGTGGTTGATTGTTCTGGAGTGAGATTTGATGCTGAGACCTTGATGGCCTGGATCGGGTGTTAGTGGAGGTAGGCTATATGGGAATTTTGGAGCTTACACCGTGGTCAGAATCTGATTTCGCCTCGTCGAATGCTTGCATCAAACTTCCTGTTATCTTCTCGACATGTTTTTCCTTCCAATCGGATTGGCCCGTTGCCACCAGAATGTGGGCGTGAAATTCTTTGATCTGGCCATAAAGGGGTCTTGACGTTTCTACTTTGACTTTTGACGGAAACTTGACTGTGCAGTCGGCGCAGTCCTTTAAACATTCGGGGCCATCCTCTTTGGGATCCACTTTGGGAAAGAGGTAGTCGTTGGTTCCTGTGCGGCCGAAGGACAGGAAGGAGCGCAGCATGGTCGAAGGTGTTATTAAGTTGTGAAGGCAAAGTTGAAGGTTGAGTCCAGGTGTTTTTGAATTAGAAGGTTGGAGATCTGGAGATACCTTAGTTATAGAGCCCAGTATCTCCGAGAGATGCGCCGAGTCGGGTTGAAAACCCCGAACCCCGAGCTTAACAGGGTTATCTCCAGACTAGGATGTTTATGGAGATGGTTCCTTTTGACACCCCATTTTATCTTACTAGTTTTATTAAGTCTAACGCTACGGGGACTTACGGCCACTTAGCGTAGATTTGATCTACGTCTCCCACGTGGAATCCACGGAAGCTTGGAATTGATTCATCTGGCGAGCCTAAACATATCAGATCACTCATAGATTTAACCACGTCTTCGAGAATATAACATATACTTAACTGTCAGGTGAGATTGCGAAAAAGAAAAAAAAAAAAAAAAAAAAAAACAGACGGTATGAACGCCACCTTTGCTTCTTGTGTATCGCATCGAAAATCGTATTTAGAGCAGAGTGAAATAGAAGGACATAGGCGACCGAAAAAGGTAGCACTGGTGTAATGGATTAAAAACTGATCAAAACATGGGCGTCGGGTATTTCCAAGGTCTATACAGTCCCATTGTATGAGTAACAATCAGGTGAAACATATGCGGTATTCTGCATGATTACTCGTATGAGCATGGCGACCAGAGGAAGGGAATCGGGTCCGATATACACGTACAACATATAGGGGCACTGCTGATATTGACCTTGGCGATGATGGCGATTCTCGTTCGAAACCAGACCAACATCGGGGATTACCGCGTGTCGTTGCCTAGAGATTGCCAACGGATGCAATTACCCACTTCCAATGCTTGAATAATTTCCGGTAGGTCTTGAAGATTTTCAGTCCCGAAGTGTGTACTCCGTAAGACGGGAAGATATACCCATATCAATGCGCTAAAGCGCCGAGCCCCTTAACAGGGGTCCAGTTTGTTCACGGAACTCTCGGGACGCGGATTTTGTGGGCCTAGGGAGATAGACCCGATAATATACAGGATGTCCTCAGGAAACAAGAAAAGAACATAAATCCCTTAATCTCTTTGTCATTTGAGTGATAAACGAAGGAAAAGAACAAAGAAAAACAAAAACAAGAAAGAAACGCGCTTTCGGTCAGACTTTCCGCATTTGGGTCGGGAGAGCGGGACCACGTAAGCCGGAGGAGCCAATTTCCAGAACTTCGACAACTCGGACGTAAGATCTTTCCAAGGTTCCTATACGAGCTTGTCTCCAACGAGTGGATGGATGTTCAAGGGAATGCCCAGCCCGAGCGCGTGCGCAAGCGTCGCCGCCGCACAATGGCGTGCACACAGTGTCGCACGCGCAAGTTGCGATGTGATCGCGAGTATCCCACTTGCAGTCGCTGTTTAAAGAGCAGAACTCCGAGCAAATGCACATATGAGGATGGCTTTTTATGGCAGCAGCCCACTACCGTTCCGACTACGGCATTTGCATCCGACCGAGGGTCTGCGGTATCTATGTCTAGAGATACCCCAATCGAGACACCGGACTTAGGAATACCTCCAGTGTCAACTCGGTCAGAAGCTTTCCCCACTAGTGATACACCTCGTCTGGCTATGGCTGGCGGTCCAATGCATCACAATTATCATGGTCTTACGGGGCATGCTCTTGCGCCACCTTATAGAAGTCGACCACAAGACAAAGAGCGAAAGGACTGCTTTTTGGAAACTGTTCTTGGTGCTCCCAAGGCTGCTGTCAATCAGGAACCTTACGTGAACGTGGGTGTTTTACAGCGTCCCAAACGTCCGGCGCCTGCGGAACGAGAAATCCAAGCTCCGTCGCAGGCCGACGATGAGCGCCTTGATGAAGAAGACCCGTTGTTACCTACGGACCAGCTCGACCTCGCTCCTCGCATGATGATGAGGGGCCGTGAAACTCAAACGCGGTTTAGCGGATCGGGCATCTTTGCCAGTCTAGTAGCACAGGTCCGCCCCCGCCCCTTAGATTCCAATTGTCAACAATGGCAATTAAAATGCGGAGGCTGACATGTTCGTAGTTTCCGGATATAAAATCTTTTGCAGAAGAGATCAAACTCTCTACCCCAATCTTCGCGCAACTTCAGCCAGACCTAAGAAGGGTTAAGCGCGGGCTATTGAAACATATGGTGCTCAGCAGGTCCTTCCCCGACCCTACGACGGCTTCGCTAATTAGCATGCTGCCCTCGCGCGGTGTGGTCGATGAGCTTGTTGCATTGTATATCACTTATATCGAGTCCACTCACCGCATTCTTCACGTTCCATCCTTCTTACGAGAGCTTGACCAATTCTGGGCCATGCGAGACAGCCCGGCTTCAATATCTGCTGGCTTTACAGTTCAAGTACTGTTGATCCTTGCCTGCGCATGGAACCTTGCAGATTTTGCTAGTCTGCAGTCAAAAAGTTCCGGCGAACTCAAGTGCCAGTCTGCAGTGGAGTGGACGCTACACGCGGGGAAATGGATCGAGAATCTTCACACTAAGCGCCCGGAAATCACATCAATGCGACTCTCTATTCTGTTGATTTTGGCACGCAATGCTCACGGAATGAGACGTAGCCAGGCTTGGCTCACAGCAAATACATTGGTCAAGCAAGCAATGATGGCAGGGTACCATCGCGACCCAAGCCGATACGCACGGATCTCTGTATTCAACAAAGAAATGCGACGGCGACTGTGGACAACCATTGTGGAACTAGACCTACAAATTGCTCTTGATCGGGGAATGCCACCGTCAGTACAAAGCTTCGATTATGATGCAGCTCCGGGGATGAACATTTACGATGACGAAATTCACGAGAACAGCACTGAAGTTCCTGAAAGCCGGCCACTGAGCGAAGTTACCGACTCATCTTTCCAGTCTATCCTGAGTCGCTCGCTACCTCTCCGCCTTCAAGCATGTTCTCTCATGCATTCCCCCAGGATCAGCTGTCGATACGACGATATTCAGCGCCTGGACGGTGAGCTCAACCGGCATCTTTCTCGGATTCCTGCATGGGTGGCAGCAGACCCCAACGACATAGTCGCCCAACGCAAAGTAATGCTGTGGAAAGGATTGATCGAGACTAAGCTTTGCCAGTCTTTACTGTCTGTTCACACTCCTTTTGCCATTGAAGCACGGCGAGAATCACTCTTTGCTCCCTCGGCGCGTACTCGCATGGATGCCGCAACTAGAATACTATCAAACCAGCGCCGGTTACACGAGATCTCGCGAACTCTCTCGTTATGTATGCTTGGTGAATGGACTATCCAAGCCTACATTTCCATTTGCCAAGTGCTACACACAACAGAATCCGACACCTGTAAGTCTTTCCTACGATTCGGTACTTGACTATCAGAGCCTTCACTGATAACTGGCAGCCCCCCTCTCCTACCCCATATCATCGACCTTCATCCTCCATAACATACCCGGTATCCCCGAGTCGCTCATCTCACTCGTAGAAACAGCCCTGATCGCATTGGAAGAGCGCTCCCTTTTGATGACCAAGGGAGCAAAAGACTATTATTTCCTCTCGACGATCGTCGCACTAGTCAAATCCCGACTCTGGCCGGCGCAGGCAACTATGTACAAGCAACAGGTTGTTGAGCGGGTCCTGTCATTTGCGCAGATTCTCTTTTCCCGACACATGCACTGCGACCACCTCGGCGACAAGGGGATGGGAAATTTCAAGAACAACCAGGTAGCTGCCTTTATGGCGGCTCCAACAATGGCACCTGTGATACAGCCCGAATTTGATCCCAACGGGATGCACCCGCCGCCGCAGCCTGGCGCCATAGTGAGTTGCATGTTCTCCTTGGTTCTTGCGTTCTTTGCTAACTGAGTTCCCAGCCACCTGGCGAGTTCGATCCTTTCTTGGAGATCTTCGATTGGGAAGATCTGACAAGCATGACCTTTCCCTGTTGAGCAGAGCGGTTCGAGCAAGTTTTGGCTTTTTGTACTGACATTGTAGGATATTTGTCTTTCTGCATTTGCTATACCTCTTGTACATAGTTGACCTTTCTAGCTGAATACCCATAGTAAATAAAATCTAGTTATCGCAATGCGGCCATTGATAGTCCGTTGCGTAATCATGAATGTTGTGACTCGGTCGGGTCCACCATGAGATCATGATCGGGAGATATGAGGATTGACGGCATGCAAGGGGGCAGGTTAAAAAGAACAGGAACAATGTCAACGCTTAGCACGGATCGCTATTTGAACCCTTACTCACAAGTGCCGAGCCTTCCAAGGTTATATCTGTTTTTCTCTAGTTTGACAGTTGTGCATTCCTATTTCAAAGAGCCTTGCCTTAGAGCGCGAAGCCTGATTGATCGTCCACGCGAAGCTATTCCAAGGTTGGAACGATATGCAATGATCGACTGGATTTGCTGTCATCTACAACATTTATATGTCATATTGCAGTGCCTTTGCAAGAACAAGACGGAACATGAGGGATATAAGGAATAAAAGCAATAAAAATAAATATGCGATTCACCTTAAAGCCGATCCCGACGAACTCTGATTTGAGACATACGGGTCTAGTACCTGATGGTACCTCGGTACAAAGCAGAAAACAGCAGTGGAACCAGGTACCTCTTAGGTACCATTTCCAAATATAGATCTATGTAGCCGCCTAAACCAAAACACTTTTTCGAACTTGAGGCTCGCGGGCTGTGCTTTTTTTCTTTTTCTTTTCTTTTCTTTTTTTTTCCCTTGCCACTTGCATATCTGTACTATACCATGTGTTTCTTCCTCGCTCTCTTCCCCTTTCCACTACATTGACCACTCTGATATCCATTAAAGAAAGCAGAAGAGCCATGCATATCACGATCTGATAAAATCCCAAGGCCAGCCAGGCCAATTCCCCCTCATAGAACCCACGCATTTACTCCAATGTAGCCACCACGATGCACCACCTCCTACTCCTGTCAATAATACTCTCGATCGCAGCCCCACTGGCGGCCATCCCATCCCAAGGGGCCCAAAGCGCGAAACAAGTATATCAAACAACGAACAAATTCCCACTCGCAAACCCAGGCAACATCCCAGCCCACGATCCCAACATCATCCTCCACAACGAGCAATACTACCTCTTCAAAGGCGGGGTCAACATCCCAATCTTCAAATCAGCCAACATATCCGGACCATGGGAAAAGCTCGGCACAGTTCTGGCCGGCGACAGCATAATCCCAAAAACCAACCGCACCCGACCCTGGGCACCAACCACAATCGAAAAAGACGGCACATTCTACTGCTACTACACCGTGAGCGCGAAAGGGTCGCGCGACAGCGCGATTGGCGTCGCAACGACAACATCCCTTAACGGCAGTCCCTGGACCGACCACGGTGTGCTCGTTAACACAGGCACCGGCGCTGGGTCCGGGGTATGGCCGTACACGATCACGAACGCCATCGACGCATCTGTGGTCTTCGACCGGGATTCCAAACAGGCGTATCTCAACTACGGCAGCTTCTGGCATGATATTTGGCAGGTGCCGCTGGAGGATGATTTGCTTTCTGTTAGGGATGCTGAGGCGCCGGATGCGGTGCAGTTGACGTTTATCCCGGGTGCGAAGTCGAAGCCTGAGGAGGGGGTGTGGGTTAGTTATCGGGATGGTTTTTATTATGCTTGGTTTAGTCATGGGAAGTGCTGTCACTTTAAGAATGGGTTTCCTGCGCGTGGGAAGGAGTATAGTATTCGGGTTGGGAGGTCGAGGAGTGTGCGTGGGCCTTTTGAGGATCAGAAGGGGAAGTCTTTGCTGGATGGCGGTGGTACGGTGGTTTATGGTTCTAATCATGGAGCTGTGTATGCACCTGGTGGTCTGGGTGTTTTGTCTGGGAATAATGATTCCATGCCGGATATTCTTTACTATCATTATTTGAATACGTCGGGTGGATTTAAGCATGGAGTGAGTCTTTGTTTTGTTTTTGTTTTCGAATTGGCATTTGAACTGACTGTTCTCGCAGGAAGCTCAGCTCGGCTGGAACTATCTAAAATATGAGGATGGGTGGCCGGTGCCTGTTGAGGGCATAAATGCAACAGCCAATAACGCCTTCCGTTATGGACCCCCTGGCTGGGGTTATCTAGCGATAGTGTCCGGTAAGAGGAGAATTTCAATGTTCGTGTGTTTTATGCTGATACTTGGTTATAGGTCTATGGCTGTGCATATGGCCATAACAGTGGCCCTGCCCTGTTGCTCACATCAATCCCTTAGTGTTTCTTCGTGTTATTCAGCGATTCTATACCATGGCGGTGGCGTTCTATTGGATTCCTAGAATTATGTCTATCATCTAGCGAGCATTGCATTCCGTCCTTATCAATGGATATCATTGGCATACGAAGCCATGGCGATAAACCCAACAATCCATGCCCTAACCCTCACCCACGCTACATGCCATTGAAACCCCAAACTTATTCCCACCCACCATCCACACTAAGAATCTGTCCAGTCGTATACGACGAAGCATCACTGAGCAAGAAAACGACCGTCTGAGCCACCTCCTCGCCCGTCCCGATGCGCGGGATACTAGCCGGCGGCATACTAATCCCACCCTGGATTCCCTTCGCCATGTCAAGCAAAGGCGTCTGAATAGAACCACTAACACAACCCATCAGTCAAATCCACCAAACAAACAAACACAAATACTCACGGCGCAATAGCATTAACCCTAATCTCAGGCCCAACCTCCTTCGAAACCGACTTCGTCAACCCAGAAACAGCATGCTTGGTAGTCGAATACGCAGCATGCAACGCAAACCCCTTAATCCCCTGAATACTCGACGCATTAACAATACTCCCCTTCCCCCCAGGAGCAGTCGCCATAATGGCTCTTAGCTGCGCGCGCAAACAGTACATCAACCCGGTAACATTAACACGCATCAACATATCCCACTCCGCATCATCCTGGTCAACGAATTTACCAGTGCCGTGTTGTTTACCGATCGTGCCGGCCATGTTCGCTGCACCGTCTAGTCTGCCGAAGTGCGAGACCGTGTCGGCGATCCAGTCTTGTACGGCGCTCGCGTTGCTGATGTCCAGCACGGTTGTTGTGATTGTTGATGCTGTTGCGGAACCGAATTCGGTTTCGATGGTCTGACGCGCTGTGGAGAGGACTTTTTCGCTTAGGTCTGCGAGAGAGAGGAGGGCGCCTTGCGAGTGTAGTTGGCGTGCTACGGCGAGGCCGATCCCGCCTAGGCCGGTTACGGCGTACACTTTGCCTTTGACGGAGTCCATTGTGTGGGTTGTTGGTGATAGGATTGGTTTGGGCGAGGGTTGTGAATTGGATAGCTTTTGTTTTGTACTTGTGAGATGTGACGGTTACCTTGGATATGGCGGGGATAACGTGGGGTCGGAGATGCTCCGTGGCCAATGTGTAGACATCGGGTATTTTCGAGTTGATTTTATAGATAATAGGCTAAATGGGAGTTCGTCTAACAGCCGAGGCACAGACACGTTTGTGCATAGGTCTATGGTATATCGAACCATCTGCAGGAGTCAGTGTATACTCTCTACTCCGTCATCTGGCTTGCAATATAAGCGCTTATTGACTTGACATGCCAGGTGCATCTGCAATTTGCCAAGTTAACCGGCGACTTGGCAAGGCTTTTCGATGAATTAACTTCTGACTTGTGATATTAATTAAATATATCTCCAGAATTCTCTTATATTGACATTCCAGCATGTACAGCATCCATCTCATCCAACTTCATAAATCACAAATGGGTATCTCAAAATGCAAAAACCAATCCCCCAAAATCCCATTAAATAAACATCCCCGATAAAATCAATCCCCCAACCATCAAAGACACCCAGCCCATCGGACGCATGACTGTCGCAGAACTCTTCTCCGTCTTGGTCCCATATACAACCATCTGAGCATTCAAGCAGTACATCGTCTTCTTGGCCTCCGCCGAAGAACGCGAATCACAGACAGCCGTACAAGGATCCGGATCCTCATAAATCCACACTCCATTCGAACAACAAGACTGCAAAATAGCCTTCATATCTCTGTTTGGACTTTTGGTCTGGTACAGCGGGACCTGGTTATAGTATTGAATGTTGGAGGGCATGGTGGCGGGCACCGCGTCGCGCGAGTTGTAGCACTCGGCCGGCTGTGTGAAATTGGTGTTTATGGGAGGTGTCATGTTTCTTTTTTTGTGTGCCGGGTGATCCGGGGTGAAATATTCCACGCGACGCGAAAAGTGGAATTGCGATATTTAGTGGGATGTGTCGATCGCGGTTCGTTAGGGGAATGAGATGGTTCGACTCGACGGTTCGTCAACGGAGATGGAAGGGATAGTCGGGAGAGGTTAAAGAGAAAGGGGAATACAAGAGTATATGTACGAAGATCATAATATCCCCATCTCTCTTAACTCCTGAACTGGGGCCAAAAGTGCCAAGCCGGTATCGACTTGACTATTGAAGATATTTGAGAAGTGGAGTCAGAACTATTCGGCTGCAATGGACTCAATTCGTTGAATCCCTTTTAGCCCTCGTTGGTGTAATTCATTTTAAACTGCTAAGTTGAGTCAAAAGCCGAAAGTGGGAATTGATAATACCCTCCTTGCTTGGCTATTTGTTTTTGTGATCTATATTGTATACTGCATGTCTTTCTATCTACGGGCTAGGGGGAACTCCTTAATCCCAATAGCCCTTACGGTCAAATTTACAATCGAGCCGTTCGATTGGCTCGTCGCCACATTTTCTTTCTGCGCTCATGTCCTTCGTCGAAATCAGACAGCCATTTCTGCTCGAACCGAGGTAGGCATCGTCCCGTGCCACGAGGTTCCCCCGCAAGTTCCCGGAGGCTCTCAAAGTAGGGCTCGAATTCGGGATTGAGGACTGTGAAGCCTGGCCCGTCGCTCTTCTGCGCTATACGGTCGGTTTCCCATTTTTCCTGTTCGGCGATTGAGGGCAGATTTGCTTTCCCGGCTAGAACACGCGCTGCAGCGACGGCTTGCCATTCAAAGACTTTGAAGGTCAAGCCAGCACCAACCTGGCGGGGATTTTATTAGCTTTCGATCCGGATGTTTGTTTTCTGGCTGGGTAGACTTACGGCGCCGACAAACACCAATGATGGATCATGTCTATAAAAGACATGTTGGTAGAGATCCGGCACACGATTGTTCCGAGTGGCAACCTGAGGCAAGAAAGGCAAAGTCCAGCTAAAGCCAGTTCCAAAAATCAGATGGTCGACATCTGTCTCAAAGGTACCGTCTTCAAAATGGACCGTCCGTTCGCCTTGATCATTACTCGTAATGTGTGAGATGGGCGGACGACGCTGGATCTTAGGGTGCTGGAAAGCGAGATCTCCGAAATAGGCGTTGTACCGACCCCGAACCACAGCAACGACTGGTGTCTGGGCACTATCAACCAGACTCACTGCAGTATCCGCGGCAGAAACCGACGCTCCGACGGTGATGACTTTCTGCGATTGTGTAAGCGGATGCTAAAACTGCTATGATGGAAACTTCATTTACCTTTCCCTGATATTTCTCTGGCCCGCGGTAATGTTTTGTATGTTGAACACTACCGGGATACCTCGCAGAAAACTCCTTCAAACCGGGAATCGCGGGAATAAACGGCACTGCGTAATGTCCCGAAGCTACCACAACAGCATCATACTCCTCAGACCACCAGTAATCAGACTTGGCACCATCGAGACCTTCCGTCCTGCGGAATGTAAGCACCCATTTCTGGCTACTGGGATCTTTGATCGCGCGCTCAACAGTAGTATTGTACTGAACAAGATCCTGATACCCCCTCCGGTTAAACAGGTCCTCAATATACTTCCTGATGACCGAGTGGTGTCTGAAAGGCGTATCTGCGCCATGGCGCTCAATCGACCACCGGGATCGAACTACAGGAATCTCCTCTTGAGAGAACGACATGGCTGCCGCGTTCACGTTAGTCTCCAGCGTCGGGTACACGGGCGAGTCCATGAACCGGTCCTGGGAGACTACGGGCGTCCGGCATGGGAGATGCTCGGGGATTTTTAGAGGCGCATCTGCTGTTCGCGCAGATAGAGCGTCAAAGTCTAACTCCTGAGGCGGCTCGTCGTCTCTTGATACCCTTTTGTTTGTTAGTTGGGAATAGGTGAAGATATTAGAGGAACATACCAGCATCCGCCGGCTTTCTCTTGTCTTTCGAATACGCGGATGACGTCGAATGCTTTCTCTTGTGCTAGTGCGTCGACTGCAATGGCGCCAGCTGGGCCCGCCCCGATGATGGCTATGCTCTTGATCTGCGACATGGTGTGTTGTTATGGATGTTTGAGGGTTTAGGTATTTAGTCGCTCTTATGTTCAATGCTGTCTCGGCCGAGCAGCTCAAAATGGGAATATCTGGGGTGCAAATGTTTGATTCTATCACGCCATCCGACTCTGTTTTGGCGCAAATTTGGTATTGGCGTCCAATGAGGGTTCCGGGTATGATATATGAGATTTCCCAGATCAGACCCGTATGCAAATGGAGATTTACTTTCCACACATCAATGTCAAATTGAACATGCCAAGATACTCGAAACTGAAAGTTTTTATCTTCCTCTCCGGGCCCATTGCCTGGCATCTCAGCCGTTGATCTGATTGGCTGGCGGCATTGCAGTTTTACGATCACGTGTAAATTCCCCGTGGGGCTCTTCAGGAACTGCATTTTGATTGGTTGAGGACTTATGCCTTGGAAATCAGGCCATCAACCAGTTCAAACTTTTTTAACTAGTTAGTTAACTAATCAATTGTGACGGCTGAACTAGTATAAGTGAAACCGGCCTTATTGGCAGAATGTTTAGGTGAAATAACAAAATATTATGCAATTTGTAAATGACAAATTATGATAACACAAGCGAGACCAAATCCAACACGCAAAAAGCCGCTAAACTAAGTAAACACGTCGGTAGCATAACGCTCCTTCGTCCGCAAATTATCAAAGAACAGCTCAGCAGCCTGATCCTCTTCAAGGTCAGCACCAGGCGGGGTTTCCCCCTTCTCCCTAAGCTCAGCGTGCACCGCACGACGCCTCTCGAGATACATCTGTTTGCAAGCGTCGCGAATACCAGCACCAACACCAGTACTACCGCAAACATATACATTCGCACCTTCATCAAACAGCTTCACCAGTTCTTCACGGTCATCAAGCATGGCATCCTGAACATGCTGTCCCTTGCTTCCATCAGCGGGACGACTATACGCCCAGCGGACATCGACAGTGCCGAGCGCAGCCCATTCCGCAAGTTCAGCAGCGTGGATATCATCCTGACCCTTCGTGCGGCAGCCAATATACAACACCGTCTTTGCAGGCTTGAAAGCCTCGTTTTCATGGAGTTCATCTGAGTCAGGCGAGCTGCGGCGGCCGCGGATCTTCTCTGCGCGGTCCATGACGAATCCGCGGAACGGTGCGAGTCCACTACCCGCGCAGGCCATTATCATCGGTGTTTCGAGATCCATGGGCGGCTTGAAGCCTGAGTGCGAGGGGCGGACGGTGATGTGTGCGCGTTCGCCAGCTTGGAGCTCGGAGAGGTAGTTTGATGCAACGCCCAGGTATTGTTCGATGTTTTCGCTGCCTTCTGGGGTGGCATTGGCCAGTGCGGGAGCGCTGAGGACGGTGAAGGTTATTGAGCACTCGGATGGGTCGACGAGTGGTGATGAGGAGATGGAGTACTGTCGTACGCGCATTGGTGGGAGCATTGCGAGGAAGTCACCGATCGGTAGCTTGATTGATGGATAGCGGATTAGCAGATCCAGCGGGCTGACGCGCTTCTTGACGATTTCTTCCGTGAAGCGGCTGGGGCTGGATGCGATATAGCGTAGTTCGGCTTGGAGTTCCGCGTCTGAGATGGCGGCATCGGCTAGGACATTGAGATCGCGCTTCGATGCGGGTTGGGATAGCTCGATGTAGGTGGATAGGAGCTCGAAGGCTGAGATCGGCGTGTCGATGGGGATCGAGGGGGAGGATGCTGAGCCTGAGGGCTTCTGGACTTTGAGCACGGCGTCCCAGGGGAGGTCGAAGCGGCGGATTGCACGACGGACGACCGAGCTTGGGTTCACGGGTAGCACTGCGAGGTAATCACCGCACTGGTAGGTCATGTCTGACGGCAGCTTGAACTTGACCACTCGCTTGGCTGGGGCTCCGGGTGGCGTAAGGAGCTGGTTCTCGATGACGAAGCCCTCTTCAAGCTGGAGACCCAGGGTGGATGCGCGCATACCCGAGGTCACTTCGACCTGCAATGAAGACTTCGGCTTGGCGGCGGGTTCAGGGCTAGCTCCGCCGAATTTAGCCATCACGCCCGGCCAGAATGAGGTCTCACCCCAGCCATCGAAATCGGTGAACATGTCTGAGTTTGCTGCGTCAGCGAGACCAATGTCGCACAGCTTGTTGGCCCCATTGGCCTTGGCTAGTTCGTCGATGGCCTTGGGGACACGGTAGAAGGTGGACGACCAATCATGGTGGCCACAGCCAAACACTGCGTAGTTGACCCCTTCTAATTCGCTGCCCTTCATCTCACTGAGCCATTGGAAGAAGTGAGCCGCGTTGTCCGGAGGCTGTCCTTCGTAAGAAGCTGAGATAAAGACCACCGGGTCGTTCTTGGGGATATTCTGCATGGCTGAATCCAAAGAGCTTGTCTGCGCAGCATAACCGTATGCAGCGGCATCATCGGCCAGCCTGCGGGCGAACGCCTCACAGGTTCCTGTGTTGCTGCCGTAGAACACGTGCATGGGCTTCAGCTTGCCATCCACGGGTGCGACCTTGGGCTTGCGATCCCGGCTGGCGGCGCCAGTCTCTGTGGGCGCGGCACCAGAGCCGCTGAGGGTAGTGCTTAGTTGAGTAGGGTCGAGTCCATCTCTCAGAGTAGCCTTCATGTGGAAATCCTTGGGCTTGATGGTAAGTGTCTGCTTAAGGCGAAGATCGTAGCTGGGGTTGTCCATCTGGAAGTTGAAGTTCTGCAGCAGAATCGCAACCACAAGGAGAGCCTCCTGCCATGCGAACGGCCGTCCAATACAGCCTCGCATGCCATTTCCAAATGGCTTCCATGCATTCTTGGGCAGCTTCTCGAAGTTTTCATCGAGCATGCGCTCTGGCTTGAACTCGTCGGCGTCGGGGCCGTAGACCTTCGGGTCTCGGTGCATTTTGGTAAGCACGAGCGCAATTGTCTCGTCCTCATTAAGCACATATTTGCCACCTCCAAGTGTAACAGGATTCTCCTTGTTCTTAGTGGGGTGGGGGTGCAGGGCAATCATCGGGGCTGTGGGGTTCAGACGCAGCGTCTCGCGCATCACAGCAGTGATGTACGGCAACTTGGACATGTCATCGACGGTGATCTTGCGTTTACCAATCACGCGGTCGACTTCGTCTTGGGCCTTTCTGTATGCGCTGGGGTTCTTGAGAAGATAGTAGAATAGGAATGACAACATGCCGGAGGTGGTCTCGTGCCCTATCAAGTTCTAAGTCAGATCTGAGATAATGTGGCCATTGCAGGACTTCACTTACCAGCGATGAGGAATGTGATCATGTTGTCTACAATCGAGTCATCTGTCATACCCCGGCCAGTCTGCGGGTCCCGACCCAGGATAAGCGCATTGAGAAGATCCTTCTTGTCGACGGGGTTCTCCTTCCGTGAATCGACTAATTCCTTGGATAGGTTCCGCAGATACTCGATATCACTCCAGTACTTGTTGTTTTCTGAAGTAGGGAGGTTGTTGAGCAAAGCAGGCTTAAGAGACCGATGTCCAGACACAGATAGCAAACCAACCATTGCCTCGACAAATGGATGCATTTCGTCATGATAGAACGAGTTGAAGCGAGTTCCCATAGCGCAAAGAGCAATGGTATCCAACGTCAAGCGGGTGAAGTCATCTGTAACCTGGATAGGAGCCGCAGGGCCAACCCGAGCCCATTTCATAACCAGTTGGGTGGCAATATCATACATTTCTGAATACAAAGGTCAGTCAAACGAATGCATTCCCTTGTCTGGCGCATAGGTCGCAAATCCGACAGAAGAGGGTTCACCGACCATCGAACATGCCGCGAATCATCAGCGGACCGAATGCAGGAACGAGAATGCGATGCGCAATAGCCCAGTTCTCTTCGCCAGGGTAGTGTGCGGTGAAGAGACCATCGTGAATACCATTGCGGATCTCAGCCAGACCAGCGGAGACCATTTTGCTGAAGCGTTCCTCATCGCAGACTTCGTCCACTAGCTCGTGAGAGCTAATGAATACTCGTGCTCTGCCAAAGGTGGTTAAGCGGTAGATCGGGCCTGAAAGATAATAAACGCAGAAAGAAATTAGCCCAGCAATTCATAATATACATCCCTGGTTGTGTGGGCCTAGATCCATACCATAGCTATCGGCCATCCGCTCAAAGCTTTGCAGAGGCAACTCGGGCTCGATGTCATAGACGTTTCCCAAGAATGGGACACCCTTGGGGCCCGGAATTGGGACCTGTTCGGTCGAGCTCATGGCGTATGATGCGCCTTTCACTTTAGAAGTTGAATCGATCTCGATAGGTTGGTGTTGACTTTATGATGAAACACAGCTTGGAGTACGTAATGGCGGGGTTGAAAGAACCTTGGAATATGTACTAGGCCCTGGTTCACGTGGTAATGCAGGTCAGCAACTGTACAATATACCAAAGTGTACTTTCGAGCTGCAGGTAGAAATATGAAGATGAAATAGACCAAGTTTGGAAGAATAGAAGTCGGGAGGGCTAATTATATAAAAAAAGTGTGACCTCACCGACTCAGATACCTCGGTTGCCTTTTTTTTTTTAAGAAAAAGTGTACAATATTGTAATCCCAACAGCTTTTCGTACATGAAAACTGCACAAATCTTCATAACTTCATTTGTTCCATTCGATTTCATTTGTTTCAGGACCGGCCATTGGTCAAAGTCCAATCACAAATCGCCGTGTATCGATCGGCCATGCCGAGATCTCTTCAGCCACAATTTTTAACTCGACCGTCGGATTTGACGCGAATCCCGATGATACGGATTTCTAGAAGGGGGACCTCGGCATAACCGAATCCACTCTATCCACACAACCTTAGGGATTCCTCTCGGAAGTATCCCTATTCGGGAACACCCTAATTATAACCGGGCCATAAAGGTGCCCGACTCCGACTGCTCGGGCCGTGTCTTAACTATAAGATAAAGACATCTTTTTTGTGCAAGAACTTATGGTGTACATCCCTCGAGGCTGTGCAGGTCCGTGCTATCATGCTGCATGAGAACCCCCAGAGGCGCATGAGATAAATGTGCCACACTATTTGTAATGTGGTAATGTGCTGCAGTTGTTAGGTGAGCTGTTATCGGGTGGGTTCACCGAAGTCGCAAATATTCTCAGTTCTAACCGCCCTGGTAACGCGAAATATTGAGACCGAAAGAGAAACCGTTTTATATGGCAATATATTTACAGGGATGTATTGGGAAGCAGATTGCAAGCAAAAGGCGGCCGGAACAACGCCAACGAAAGGAATTGTGACCCGAAGATCGAAAAGGGGATATCAACAAAACAATAGAGCGGAGGCAGCACAGATGCCCAAGATTGAAGTCATGGCAGCAATCTGTAAGACCGGGAACGGCGCGAAACGAAAAAAGGAATCACAGAACTATTCATTATAGAGGTCCGAAAGCAAGTTCGTGGGGCTACCTAGTGCCTGTACTTGACAAGCCTGCTAGTTGCTGACCTGCTGGTAACCACCGTTCTGCCTCCACTCGCTCTGCCTCCAGTCTTTCTGGTAGTTCTCCATCTCAGCACGGTTCAGAGGGACCGGGTTGTTGCCCAACGCGTTCTCGAGACGGCCCTTGCGGCGCTGGCGCAGGCAGAAGAATATGAAGCCTGCGATAGCAAGCGCACCGGCGACGGCGGCGCCAATGTAAATTCCAATGTGGGCTCCCTCGCCGAGATCATCCCACTTCTCTGACATAGACTTAGGCTCTGGTTTGTTCAGTTCGTTCAGTGCAGTCGAGTTTCCTCTGTTTCGTCCCATTAGTCATATCCTGCGTGGTTCTAGTCGGGGCACACTTACTCTGCTATCTCGATGCTCTGCCAGGAACCTGAACGGTCCCCGTAGCTATACTCCTTGCCCGAATGGAAATCTTTAACACGCAGCTTGCCAAGGGTCATAGTAAAAGGGGCGGTATCCCAGTCGACAAGGCCACCAGCCCAGTCGATAGTACCCTGTCGGCCTCCTTTCCGGCCAGCGGGCCAGAGGCTGAATTGGACACGACACGGGGTCTGTGGGTAGTTCTTGCCAAACAAGGCGGACTCATCGTTGTATGGGAGTTCGCGAACCATCTCGCCGTCAATCCACCATTGGAGTATATCCTGGTTCCAGTATGTAGTGTAGTTGTGGAACTCGGTGTCTGCGTTCGCCACGTGGTGCTTGCCGCCGCGATCGAAGGTGCTATCGTTACCCTTGCCAAAGAAGTTGGACTGCACTTCACTAGTGTTGTATCCCACCCACTCCCAGTCG
Organism: Penicillium sp. CF05; assembly: GCA_002916455.1. Lineage (NCBI taxonomy): Eukaryota > Fungi > Ascomycota > Eurotiomycetes > Eurotiales > Aspergillaceae > Penicillium > Penicillium sp. CF05. Next base: position 46,423 of record PKQL01000047.1, read on the forward strand.
ATTTCATCCAGATCGTCAGACTCCAAGACCACACTGCTGACGAGACCTTGGCCCTTGGCCATCTTGACGTGAGCTTCGACGACACCGAAGAAGATATAGAAGTTGGACTGTAGGAGAGTGGACTCTCCCTCCTTCTGCAGGGTGAACTTGGCTCCATCGTCTTCGTACTCGTAGGTTCCGGTGGCCATCTTCCAGATCTTTTCGTCCAAAGTCGTGTTGAAGTTCCATGAGTGTTCGGTGCCCAAGGCGGGATCCGGAGGGCAATCCTCCTTGGTCGGGTCACACTCGGTCGAGGTTTGAGCGGTGGCATAGCCAGCCAAAGCTGCCAGAATGGCAATGCGAGAGAAAATCATGGCTGTATATAAACCCTTGCTCAGGATGCTGCTGTTGGACCGTCCAAAAAAGAAAAGAATGGATTCGAGACTACTCGAGATTCGATAAAGAGTGGATGTGCGAGTGCACGGTAAAGAATGGAAGGCAGTCTGCCAGCAGCAAGCTAAGTGTGTGTTGAAGAGAACATTAAGAAAACGGGGGGGAAATCAGCCACGACGGTCCAATTTAGGCGTAAAGTGGACTCGGGACATTATGGGCTAGTGGTGTTTTGGGCCTGGTTATTTTTGTGTGCACCGTTGGAAAGCGTAAGGGGAAAGCTGCAGAGATTACGGAGTATGGTCGAATTTGCTAGCTAGCCGGTCTAGGTTAGGAGGTTCCATTTTGGCGCATTCCACTAACCTCTTTGGGCCATCCCCCAAGGGCCCTGTGCGTCATACTTAACCCCTTTGGGTTTGCCCAGTGTTTCCTGCTAAAACTTCTTTTAGGCGGGTGAATCTGATTGGCTGTTGATTACCCACCGATTGGCTGATCGCAAAGAACCCCGATAACCTTGGATCGAACAGGACATGGATGGATTACCAGGTACAATAATATACAGCCTATGGACTCTGTAAATGGATTTATATGGGATACAGCTCTATGAACTGAATTGGTTATTCCTCATTTTATCCGCAGAAATCCCTTGGCTCAAATGCAGGAAAAGACTAGTTGCTTAGCTCAAGTCTGGGCCATTCGAGGGAACAAGAGCTGCAATGAAGATCAAACGCCCAATTGATAAGAATCGCCACGGGGTAAGAACTCCAAGATAGCACTACAGATCATCGTGCATGTGCCCCTTGGACACAATATTTTGAAAATTATAACTGAGTACTCCGTACTACTCTGTAACAATAACCTATTTTCAGAGTTCCTCCAATTCCATAAACCCTGTAACCAAACTAAATTCTAAGGAAGCTCCGCTCAGGGGGGTCCAATAACAAAGCCACCAAGAAGCCAAGTCCGCCCCAGTGAATGAGTGGAGATGTCTAACCCTTGGAAGTTTTTCTTTTTCTTTTTTTCTCTTTTTTATTTTTCTTTTCTTCTTTTCCCCTGTGGGCCCTCCCCCTGTCTTACCTGCCCTCGTTAATGCACTTTCCCATCAAACAATGCTAGCTGAATGAATGAACTATACGTCCACGCCCTCTTATTCGTCGAAACGGCGAAATAACGGGTGCGGCGCTTTTTTGTGTGATTACCATTGGATGGACTTAGCTTGCCGGCTCGGAGTTCTATCAGGGGAGACTTCGGCAATTCTGATCGATCGAACGCCACTGCTCGGCGGTGACACACAGCCAAGTCCCGCTGAACCAGGCCAAGGCATGCAGTCCCTCGCCACTCAGGTACCCGTCAGCAACTTGTCCGACTGCGTCATGTAGACATCCACATGTTCAGTATACATTGCAAGGGCTAATTCAGATTGTTATTGATCATGTCGGGGGATCCAAACTTCAGGGGGGCGGGGCGACATCCAGATCAGATTTTGAATTCAAATACAAAGCATCACACGCACAGGCCAGACAATCCATTCCAAGATTTTTTTTTTTTCTCATCAGGTCGTAAAAGCGCGCAGTCATATGTATGTCATGTCTCATAATTAACATTGGCTCCATCAAACGTGTCCATCCGTGATCCACCCATTTCCTTCGAGTCGTCAAAACAAAAATAGCGAACGCCAGTCCCAATTGATATCTCAAAATCATTCCACATCTCTTATGTATACTCCCCATCCTGATTCATGGCTCCGACAGATAAACCTTAGCCGGTCGCCGTAAATCATCATGATCCCTATACCGGCGTGAACTGCGCACAGTAGTCGGTTTCTCAACATAGTCGACGTACGTCGCGGACGGGCGGCGGCGCTGTCGCCTTCCGCGGCTACTCGAGCTGCTGCGAGTAACTGGAGGCCGGTAGCCGACGTCAGGCGTATCGCCACCGCTCCATGCAGCGGGAAGTCGGAATATTCGCCACAGCCAGAGGATGAGGAGGGTCCCTGCGATCGAGCCGATAACGATACCCGCAATTCCACCGCTGGAGATTGTGCTTGGGCAGTTATCGCCGCTTGACTGCCGAGACTGGAGCATGGAATTTATAGGGGCCTGAAGAAGCGAAAGTATTCCCAGGTTAGCTTTTATGAGTTCCAGAGTATGCCATCCGTGGTTCTTTGTTCGGCCCGCGCGGGTGTTGCTTTGGTGAGCCACAGAAGAGGGATTCGGTAACGACCATGGATACATGTATAGATATAGATACACTTACCATAACTGCAGTGTAGACTATTTATTTAGCAATGCTTTTGGTCTGATATCGGGAAATTAGTCCCTGGTGGCTGGCAATTGTATGCAGGGCAGTGGGTCTCGATGCGATGCGATGTTATCTCCAGCACCCAGAAAAGGCGTTGGTATAGACGATTGACGCCAAACAAAACCCACGCAGCAGATGGAAAAGAGAACAGGAATGAGAGCCAGAGCCTCACATCTTATTAAAACTGGGAGTGGCTCTCACAATTCCCCCTCTCGATTGCCCCAACCTCCTCATCCCGCTTCTGACGTCAAGCGGACGTCGGTCTTGGCAGCCTGAAAGAGCAGCGATCTTCTCCAGGGGTCTTTTTACACAGCACAAACTTGGAATTTAACTCGAGTAATCCTTGCCTGGTGCCATTATTGGCTGCTTATTTTCTTTGTCCTCGTAATCCCAGCTCAGGTCCTGTCAATTGAGGATATTGTGCCGGGAAATACCAAGCCTTGCAGCAAACACACATGCATTTGCCTAGGTACGCATGTCACAACATGGAAAGTATTGTCATCTTAAACATGTGGAGAAGAAATACAACGGGCGACTTAGGCTATGTGGGGGATAAATGCCCAGAAATAGCCTGAGAGACTAAATGAGTTACTATTGTAGTATATTTGAGACTGTTCTGTTGCAAGTAATAAATTTGCGGCTCAGCTCGAATAGGTCCAAGCGAGAAATATCATCCAGCCTACTCTAGTAGATCCGAAGACTTCCAAGGTTACAACATACTAATCCTTGTCCAACCGCACGTGTCTGGGGGAAGGCGGAACCTGTCCAGTCTCCTACGCCTTCGCGTCATCCCCAAGCTCACATGCAATCGTGCCACCATTCGTCATAACAAGTTTCTTTCGTTGCATATCATTTATCTTAATACTCTACACGTAGTACCCGCTCTCTAAACCGGTTATGGAGATTAGGGTCATTTTCATTGATCATCACGTTTAGATTCGTGAACCATGACGATGAGAGAAAATATCTGATAGATCCTGAGCATTTGCTATAACAGCGAGGATTTCATCCCGCCAGCGTCATAGCTCCAGGGATTCCATAGGTCATACCCTAGAAACTGTACATGCGAATGAGTTGTCAGCAAGGGTCTAGATACCTACCTAGGTAGGTAGTATGAAATCAAGTACATACTATCTAAACATTGAAGTCCCGAAGTCAGCTACACTAAGCAAATTAGTGGAAGCTTGGATGACGATCTATACGAGTAAACAAAAATCAGGGGAAAGGGTCCGCCTCCTGCTTCGGCTTTCGGTTGTGAACTAAGCCTTTCATGGTCTCTGCCCCTTTTATGCATAGCTGAAACCTCGGTTCTAGACCATCGCCTTTGATCTGAATATCGTTCTGGCAGAGATATATATATCGTAAATCTTAGATTCTAGGTTGGGATCCATTACACATTCCTCCAGATTGAGGAGTTTATGTAAATACCAATTCAGTGCTATAACAACAACCAGGAAAAATATATGTAAAGATGTACTCAAGTCCTCATTTCTAAAGTGCACGAGCATCATTGAAAGAAAAATGTCCAAAACTCCCCAACCCATGATATCACCCAAAACAGCAACATACAACCCTATTCACCAGGCAAGAGGCCGAAAGTCAAGAACCCCACGGTATTTCATCTTCAGTCATTATCGACCGGTGATATAATCCCGGTTCTCGATCGTCACACTCTTGGTCATGTGGTTGACCTTGTAGACACCGACAAGTCGGGCAGCAAGCTCGAACTAGAGAACAAGTTAGCTAAGTCAACTAGGAAACAAAATGAACGGCACCTACCATATTGTTTCTCAATGAGATGACAATGAATTGGGCATTCTTCGTCCGCTCCTTGATGTACGAGGCGACAATGGAAACCTTTAAAAGTTAGCACATGTGTCCATCACAATTGATTCAAGATCAACTCACGTTTCGGAAGTCCAGGGCAGCATCGATCTCGTCCATGACATAGAGCGGAGTAGGCTTGTAGTGGTGAAGAGCGAAGACTAGCGCCAAACTGGACAAAGTCTTCTCTCCACCAGACAGATTACCAATGTTCTTCCAGCTCTTCTTGGGAGGCATGACCGAGAACAAGATGCCTTCCGAGAAGGGGTCCAACGAGTCAACGAGCTCCAACTCGGCGTTACCGCCCATGGTGATCATCTGGTACATTTCTTTGAGGCGCAAAGAGATGATTCCAAATCCTTCCATGAATCCATTCAGGCGAGAAGACCGAAGCCCGTCTAGGCGTGCCTTGGCAGCGTCTCGTGAGGCCAAAGCGGTGGTCAGATCTGCTGAGCGTGATTCGTGCTCGGCGGCTCGGCGGCGGTATTCCTCGATGACTGACAAATCAATAGAGGCATTTTGAACCTTCTCCTCCAAAGCAGCAATGACGGCTTTCAGAGAATCCTTATTCATAGCCTCTAACTCGTCCTTGGTGTACATCTGAAGCTCTGTGGGCTCCTGCTCTTCACCAATATCGCTGATGTTCTGGATAGTCAGCTTTGAAAGCTTCTCCTCCCAGTAACGACTGCGCTTTTGGTTCTCAGCCAAGGCCTTTTGGTTCTCTTCCAGTTTATTGCGCATCTCGATCTCAGCAGCTCTTGTCTCATTGAGCTCAGCCACCTTTGCGTCAAGCTCATCCTTCATGGCCTTCAGCTCGCCCTTTTTAGATTCCAAAGCCTAAAGATGGTCAGTAGCAAATTCATTATACTCGTGGACCTTAGATAGCTTACCTCCTGGGCTTCATCGGCCTTCTGTCTCCAGTCGGCAGATTCATTGGTCTGGTTCGCAACATCTTCTTCCAGTTTCTCCAACTCCTCCGCGATCTGACCAATCTCCTGCTCTGAAACATCGCGGGCTTTGGTGTGCTTCTTGATCAGTTTTTCGTTCTTGGACAGCTGCCCCTCTGCGTTTGAGATCTCCTCGGCAAGCATGCCAATCTGCTCTTTCAAGCCATCCACCTTCGCCTTTTGACCACGAAGCCGAACACCACCGACCTCCATGATCTTGCTCTGCAAGGTCTGGATCTCTTCCTCGATGCCACTCTTTTCGTCATTGAGTTTAGCGATCTCCTTTTGGGCTTTAGCAATCTGTTTCTCGAGGGCAGCAACTTGGGCCTCGTCCGAATCAGATGGCTGGTGCTGTGCGCCCAGCTCCTTTACGCGTCGCTGTGCATCGGCAAGGCTGCGCTTGGTGCTGTCTATCTCAATCATAATCTTTTGGATTTTAGTCTCCAGGCGTGGGATTTCCTCCGATCTTTCCTTCATCTGAGCCTCCACACTCCGCTGCTTGTCCTGGAAGGCCTGGAATTTCCTTTCCAGATCCTCGAGATCTGATTCCAACCGAGACACCTGCTCCTTTGTGGTGTCTGCGACTTGCTTTGACGACATACCGCCTCGGGCGACACGGGTGCCACCACCGCTCATTGTTCCAGACACATCAATCAACTGGCCATCTTCTGTCACAACTCGCCAGCGGCGAGCACCATAGGCAATACGATTCGCCTGCTCCAAGTCCTTAGCAACTAAAGTGTTTTGCATCACGCTGTAGAAGGCTGGGGCGAACTTTGGATCCTTCGGCTTAACAAGATCAAAGAGACGAGGAACGCTTTCAGGAGTGTAGATTGATGCCATGTCACGGCGGGGGAGGCGGTCCAGAAGAATGAAGTTCGCCCGACCAAGGTTGTTCTTACGCAAATAGTCGATGCATTGCTGGCCGACTTCCACGGTCTCCACCACCATGTTATCAAGCGCAGGACAGGCTGTAGAAATAGCGACATCGTATTTCTCATCAATTGTGCCCAGATTACCAAGTCGGCCATGGAAACCATCGATACGGCCAGACTCCTTGAGGCGCATCAACCCAGTCAAGACACTGCCGCGGTTTTGTGTGCTTGCAAGACTGACTCGTGCCTCGTCTGCTTTTTGACGGGCACTTGAGATATGCGAACGAACCTCGGGCTCACGACCAGCGTATTTCTTCAAGTCGTGCTTGAGCTTCTCCACTTCAGACTCCAAAYTCTCTTTCTGGGCTTGTCGCTCTTCGAGATCGTTTTGTTTGGCTTGCAGATTCTCTTCGATTGAACCAACCTTGGCCTGCGCCTCTTCAAGAAGGACAGTGCCAGCGTTACCCCGCTCACGCAAGATATCCAGCTCACTCTGAGCTACTGCGACTGCGGACTGTTTTTCATTGATCTTCGCATTCCATGGCTCCAATGACTTTTGCTTCTCAGCAATCTGATCAGATAGCCCTTGCGTCTTGCCTTTGAGCCCCTCACGAATTGAGTTCAGTTCCTTCTCTTCCATCACCATCTCTTTCTCGAACTGGGTCGTTTCGGCAGTCTTCTTCTCAATGTCGTAGGTAAACTTCTCGACCAAGCTCTGACATTCAGAAGCAGCAAGACGGCTGGTCTGCATGGCTTTCTCTAGCTTCTTCTGTTTGCCGAGCAGGAATTTATTCTTCTCTTCAAACTTGACAGACTCCTTGTCGTACTTGGCCATCTCCTTGAGCAAGCTTTGGGTCTCTTTTTCTAACGACTCGTAATGACGGACACCCTTTTTGTAGGCTTTTTCGAGCTCTTTGATGCCGGATTCATTTCCCTCGTGTTTCTCGAGTTCCATGTTGAGTAGCTCCTGCATTTGGAGAATGGCCTCTTCCGTAACACGGACATTATCAGCACATTCATCAATGTAAATCTGATAGAGCGCTGATTGCTTCTGAGCCAGATCATTCTCCTCGCGGATATAAGCCAGAGCTTTGTCTTTCTTGTCCACCAAGGCGGTCTTCTCCTTCTCCACGTGTTGGACACGGTTGTTCTTCTCCACGCATACGTCGTTGAGAGCTTCGAGCTCGGTTGCCGCTTCATCGATAGGCGTCTTGTATTTGGAAGTTCCAATAATATCTTCCAGGTATTCCAAGAGGCCTTCGTCGTGTTCGTTGGAGGCTTTTGGCTTCATTTGAGCGATCGATTCGACCTCACCCTGCAAAATCAAGAACCGCTTGTGGTCAAGATCAATTCCACGGTCACGCAGGAAGGTCGTCACAGTCGTGAAATTGGTCTCCTTTTTGTTCATGTAGTATTTGCTGGTGTTATTCTTGAACGCTCGTCGCGAAACAATCAGTTGGGAATCTGGGACCACTTGCTGGCCACCTTCGGGCAAATCGAGGACTTGGGAGAAATGAACCTCGACTTCACAATATGCGAGGTTGGGGTACTGAGCAGAGTTATGGATCAGCGCGGAGATTTTGCCCTGACGCATCTTGCTGGCGCGGAAGCCAAACACGAATAGGAGCGAGTCAATCACGTTGGACTTTCCAGAGCCGTTCGGTCCAACGACGGACGAAAAGGAGGCGTGGAATGGACCGACAATCTGCTGCCCAGCGTAACTCTTGAAGTTTGTCAGAATAAGGTTCTCAATAATCATTCGGGGCTTGGGCGCCGCAGGCTCCTCGGGCGCTTGAGGGGCCTGCGTTCTGGACTTGGCCACAATGTCCATAGGCCTCTCCAACACTGTCGAGTTCGGGTTTATGATGGAAATCTGAGATTTGGGCTCCTCCAATTGTTTCGATGGTGACTGATTCACGGCGGATTCGGTGATATCGGACAAAGGCGGCACGCTTGATCGGTGCGCTCTTTCTTGAGGCTCTGGCGATTGGGAAGGCTCTGGAGTTGGAAGTGAGCCCTGTGCCGGCCTGGGTGTGATTGAGCCGTGACTCTTGCGGGGATGAGCCATACTTTTTCTTTTCAACGCCGCTTTACTGGAAGGAGATTCTGGATCGGCTTCCATTGACGCCATACTAACGCCCTCGTCATTCTCGTCATTTTCTTCGTCGATGTCCATCGCATCAGTGTCCATCGCGTCGATGTCCACTGCATCATCGGTGTCCATCGCATCGGAATCATCTGTTGTCGCTTCTTGGGGCTTCCTGGCAGGGCGCACAGTAGAAGGTGTCGCAGGGTCTAGTGTCACTCTTTTACTCGATGCTCTCCTTGCTTTCTTAGGGACTGGTGTATAATCCTCCTCCACCTCGTCATCGTCATCGTGCGTATCGGGTGTTGGTGTGACATTTCCGGGGTCCTCCGATTCAGATGTATCTTCGACGACATAACTCCGGCGAGGAACAGAGCGGCGCGAAGGCCTACCCTTTGCGACTGAAGCCATGTTGTTCAGATCAGTGGGATGCCTGCTGCATGGAGAGGGGCGTTGGTGTTTTGACGGAGGTTTTGTCGGTTGAAAGTGGGTTGTTTACCTCGTGCCGAAACGGGTAAAGTGGCCGCAGTTCTGCCACAACAAGCCCTTCACCGCCATGTCCCGCTGTAATTTACCGTACGGTAATTACTCTTCCGCGGAGCTTCATGGAGATCAGCTTGGGAATTGTTCACACAACCTATCTCTCCTCTCAGTATGCCCAGCATGGCTCCATGGGAGAGTTTCGACCAAGTCTTCTCATTTAATAAGAAATATTCATACGAACCAAAGGTTTTCGACCAGATTTTATCCAGCCGGCGCTCGTTGGACCAACTCTTTGCCGATCGACTCTTGGGACTCCTCGGCATCCAAGGAGGTATTGTGACTTGAAGCTCTGCGCGTAAAGCCTCATGCTAATCAACCATGTCTCTATAGTGACCAAGATCTACCCGCCGAAGTCCAATTCAGATCTCCGAACACTGTTCGATCACATCGTTTCTTCGGAACTCGATATTCATCACAAACAATCCTTGATCTATTACATCCTTAAGGACTGTCGCACTGCGCCAGAAGCTTCGTCTCAGTTTGCGCAACAATGCCACCTCCCAGAAAAGTACCGTCTCTTCATTGAAGGTCTTTGGCATTTGGATCGACTCGATTTCAGGGTGAGTTGTGAACGATCTTTTAAGGCGGCTGTTTTCTGACAATTACATGATACAATAGCGAGCAGTCGAGTATCTTGCTGAGCCCTCGCTCATTCCTACCTTCCCGGATGAGATCCTCTATGTCCTTACCCTCACAAAGCTTCCCAAGCACGATGACAGCCTCGCAGTCGCATATTACCTCACTGCGGCTCCTCCTCTTGCAAGCGCAAAGATCCGCAAAGCTTTCTTCGACACACTCGTCCGATCCAACGTAACCGAGGCATTCTACTTCACGCGCAAGTACGACGATACTCTCCGTCAGAGCTTTTTTGAGCAGTTGGTGGAATTTGTTCACAGGGCCACTCCTGGCCAAACCAGAAGCAGACGCGCGATGGAACTCGTCGGTCTTCCGCTTGACGAGGATGAGGAACAGTGGTTTGAACATGTCTTGCTGCAGGGCAATGCCAGTACCCTTCCTGGAGCTAAGGATACTGTGATGATGCGACGCCTTGCAACTGGACGAACTGGTGAACTCAACCCGGAGCTAGAATCTTTGGGTGGCAAAAAGGTCGATGGGTTGAATTGGGATGACCTTCGGGGGAGCATACGACACACGTAGATGATATACCCAACCAGTGATCTCATACTGGATTTATTGACTACCCGAAATTGGATAGTAGTCAGAGTTAATGGCTTCAAATGATTTTCATAGATATCTAAAGAATATGTTGTTTTCTGCCAAGTATATAGTAGACTTCGTAGCTTCCCCTGCCAACCTTGGAATATATATAAGACTTTGTCATTCAGATTGCATCCACTATGTAGGCTGGACTAGGTAAATGAGCGTCTATTTCAGAAGACCCTTTCATCTCATCTTAGACAAAGTTTAAACTGATAAAAAATTCAATCTTTTACACTCAAATACTGAAGAAGTGTGCTATACAAGAGTGCTGGGATTGCTCTGCAGGCGTTCCGATAAGATACGGACCAATTCCGTGAAAAGTCCCAACCACAGGAGTTCAATGTTTCTCTCTTCGCAACCAACCCTAATCTTGCTTTGCTCTCAAATTGCTTGATAATATACTAAAGGTCGCATATTCATTTGAGAAAAGGCGTCGCGACACCTTGCTTTGAAGGGAGCGGTTGAGCAAACATCAAAACCGCTAAGATGGTGGTATGCAGCTTTTTCCAGCAGGGTCGCTGCAAGTTCGGAGGTATGAATTTCTCGAGTATAGAGAAATCGAGTCACTAATGTATTTCCAGATCGCTGCAAGTTTGAGCATCCTGGCAAACCCACTGCTGGTGCATCGGGGAACCGATTCGGTGCTTTATCCGGAGGGTTTGGAGGTACGTCAATTGAATTGTTTTGATTCAGCTCTGCTTAATCCGACGAGCCCGTTTATTGGGAGTCTATTGTATCATGCGGTTAAATGTTCGATCTCTATGTTCATTTGTTCCCCCACGCTTTTTCTCCTGCTCCTACCCTCCTACCCATCCTAGTTTTACCCCAATCTCCTTCGATTCTCAAGGCGCAAGAGCTGTTCCTCTATGCGAAACTATGATCATCCTGTGAACTACGCGCCCTCTCGGGCTAGCCTTTTTTCAAAGCCTAACGCCAAGTTTACGATAGGTCAAAACCAGACTCAACAAGCAGTCGAGTAAGTCACACTCAGCGCCTTGCGTGCATTGAAGACTGACAAAAAGGCAGCCCCTTGGTGAAGGCAACCGAGATCAAGCAAGACTTGACCGCAGGCCAGGGTCGTCCAGAATGGATCTTCTCCGCATACGCGCCCCACAGAGATGTTGCACGCCAGCTATTCGGTGGAGCCCACCGTGAGCGCAGTATGGAAGAGATGCGCCTGCGCCATTATGAATTGGCAGCATCCGGTAACCTGAACCAAGCGGTCCAGGAAGCCTCGTCTCTGTGGCAAGAGTGTGTGCAACAGATGGAGATTTCACTGAACGACCTGAATGGTGCTGTCAAATATGTTATTGATGGCAAAGATGAACATCCCAATCGACACGACATTATCGAGGGAAAGACTCAAACTACCATGAACCAGGCTCCAGCACCATTTGGCCAACCCTCCCCATTTGGCCAGCAAAATGCCGCCCCTGCACCTGGAGCGTTCGGCGCCCCTTCCTCAGCGTTTGGCCAGCCTTCAGGACTTGGTCAGTCAGTTGGATTCGGTAGGGCCTCAGCACCAGCGCAGCCGACTGGCATGGGTCAGTCTACGGCCTTCGGACAGACTTCTGCCTTGGGTGGCTCAGCCTTCGGTCAAACGTCCACCCTAGGAGGACAGCCTGCCTTCGGCAAACCATCTTTCGGCCAGTCAGCAGTTAACCCAAGCCCATTCGGTAAGCCATCAGTCCCAGCAGGTGGCGCCCCGTTCGGTGCTCCATCTGTCGCTTCGCCCTTCACTCAAGTAGCTCAGAACCAGCCCCCTGCTGGTGGGTTTGGTCAGCCCGCTGCTCCGTCACCTTTCGGTCAAACCGCTGCACAAGCTGCGCCATCACCATTCGGCCAGCCTGCTACCAATCCGAGCCCATTCGGTCAGCCCTCAGCTCCAGTAGGCGCGTCACCATTTGGTCAGCCCTCAGCCCCGGCAGGCGCCCCCCCATTCGGTGCTCCACCTGCTGCTTCTCCCTTTGCTCAAGTATCTCAGAACCAACCTGCTGCTGGCGGGTTTGGCCAGCCTGCTGCACAACCCGCTCCGTCGGCCTTTGGCCAGCCTGCAGTTCAGGGCGTGCCGGTGCAGACTGGCAACGCCGGCCCGCGTGCATACATCAAAATCGAAAATCCTCAAGACCTCAACCCGCTTCCACAGCTTGAGGGCGAAACTCGAAATAACCCATCCACTAAACAACTAGTGATGTGGAAGGGCCGTCCTGTCAAGTATATCAACGAGCACCCGTGCTACCTCCACCCACAAGACAACAAAACCTTCGTGCGCATCAACTTCCCTAATGGGCCGCCTGATGCAGCCAGTCTGAAAGACGCAAATGGCAAGCCCGAGGAATATACGCCAGAAATTGTGGAGGCATATGAGTTTTTCCTTCAGAATGGCTACTTCAAGGACGGCAACATTCCCGCCGTACCTCCCAAGCAGGAATGGCTCAGTTTCGATTTTTAATCGCTGAGGCCGAGATACCATTTATTTGTCTTTATCTTTTTTTTTTCTGCTTGTTATTTTACCACGCGTCTCTTGGGTTGAGATGACGTGCATTTCGTTTTCATTGTTTCACGAGCAACATGTTCCGGGCGTGCGGAACATGGGGACTGGCGCTTCGGAGCTCAACAATACTGAATTTATGAATGTAGCAATTGCAAGCGCCTTATTTTCACTGTGAATAGGAACAAAACTACGGTCTGTGGACCACTACTGGAACTCATTTCGTTTTTCAAGATGTTTCCATTTTTTATTTTTAAAATGTCAGGTCCGAACGGAATCCCCCGCAGCACGAAACAAGTCATGCGGGCCAGGACCAGCTCCAAAGTCGCAGTGTGCACTCCAAATTGGCTAGTCCATGATCCCTCCCTGAGTCAAGCCCAGCTTAGCGCATTTAAGCGGCAATGGTGACCTCAACCTCAACACCAGCCTCGATGTTGATGATGATCTGCTTGACGGTCTCGGTGGGGGCGAGGAGGCTAGGGTATAATGTTAGAAACTGGATCTGGGAGGTATCGAGGCGATAGTGCCGCAGTAAATAGGGCGGGGGAGAACTCACTCGATGAGACGCTTGTGGATGCGCATCTCGTACTTGTCCCAGGTCTTGGAACCCTCACCGTTGGGGGTCTTACGGGTGGAGATCTGGAGGGTCTTGGTGGGAAGACGGACGGGGCCCTTGACCTGGAGGGACTTGGAGCGGGCACGGTCGATCAGCTCCTGGCAGACCTTCTCGAGGGAGGCAACCTTGCGGGAGGTGAGGGTGATGCGGATCTTGTGGACCTTCTGTAGAGCGGACAAGAAGCAATTAGTACCGAATTCGCATTGGTGAGGTCCATCATGGACACATTGCACAAAGCGACAGCGACAGCGAGGTGCAACAGCCATGTGCGACAGTGACCATTGGGTCAGGGACAACGTACAGGGCCCTCGCCGAAATCCTTCTCGGGCTTCTGGAAAGACATCTTGAATTTGAATTGACTGAAACGGGTTAGTGATTCGATTCGGGAATTTCAAGAGTAGAAAAAGGGGAGCGCGCACAATTTAAAAGGCGATTGCCGTCAAGACCTGAACTACTAGGCTCGGTAAAGTGATGATGGCTGTTGAGGTGATGTGGATCGAGAATTCCATATCCAAAATGTTCAGTGCGAAAGTCTTGGCGCTTCGGCTATCGCACGCTAAACCACTTTTGGTCCCCTCTCAGTAGTTGCTTATGTCATCACTCAAAGAGGACATGAGACCGCCAAGTGATGGCATTCAAGATGATAATCATGAGCTGACAGGGGCGTGTTCTTTTCTTTTGTTCTTGCTTTTCTCTACTCTTATATTCTTCCCACATTTCCAGTCATAATCACCTTAGCTCATCCCAATGGCGGAGTTCCCGCCGCTGGCTCCAGTGCCCTCCCCCGCAGTGCGGAGGACAATCCCATCAAATGACTGGGAAGCTTGTCTAGATGCATGGATGGCCCTGTTGGGGATCCGCCTGAATGCATCTGATCAGAAATTTAAGGTTGCAGCACCTGAAGATGCATCAATACCCCTATTCCTTGGATCCTACTATCAATACACGGCTGCTGGTGATTCCAGTCTACAAAGTGGACCTAAAGCTCGACAGCTTCGGAAGCTCTGTTTTCTGGCAACGAGAAGATACGTACTCGATCTCTCAAATCCACCAGACGGAATTATGGACTGGAGACTTCTTGGCAATTTATGTCGCTGTCACCCTGCTAGCGCGGCCTTGAAGACGTCATTATCAAGTGCCTGGGATATGCACCAGAGCAAAATCACTTCCAGTCTCGAGAGAGCAAAGGCTACTGTGATTAAGAATCTCTCTTCGGCCAACTCATCCTCAAATCCTGAAGTCATTTCTGACATCCGCCGTCTGACCATCCTTGCCTCAGTGCTGCCAGCATGTGGTCAGGAGCTCATGGCGGGCTCCGACTTCCTGGACACAATATCAGAAGCATACCAATCAAAAGGTGCCCGGGATGAGTTTCGTAAGATTCTCGTCGCTAATGTCTACGTCGGGCTCATCTCCTTATTGAAGGAGCCCGTCAATTTATCTTCGTTATTAGATCAGCTATTCAGCCTCAAGGCCGCTGCTCGAGTGGGAGCACCGAAAATGAAGAAGGAACCCACTCTACTCTCTGATCTCATCTGCAGCTCAGACTTGCTTGCTCGGCTGGAGAAGTATCTGAGCATTCACCCCCAGAAACGGGGACAAGACCTGCTTGCCAGCTTGCGCACCTATCAAGTGGAATCGAAATCACTACACCATCGGTATCAAAGACGCAAAACAGTGGACAAGGGAAAAGGGGTATCCTCGGACCCGATCGTTTCAGGAGAACTTCACGCACATAAGATGTCACTTGTCACTCAAGTACAAGACCTCTTCCCCGATCTTGGCTCAGGCTTCGTTGTACGGCTACTGGACTTCTACAACGACAACCCCGAGACTATCGTTGCCCACCTTCTCGACGACTCGCTTCCTCTAGAGCTCCAGTCTCTAGATCGATCCGAGCAACTGCCTCCCCCAGCAGAACCCCACCATAGTCATCTCCCACCACAGCCAACACCACCCGCCATGCCATCACCTACCTTCGCGCCACTCTCAACCCGGAAGAACGTCTTCGACAAAGACGTGGATATTGCGGAACTAAGTCGCTCCAGCGAAGCACAAGGGAAACTACACTTCGGCCGCGCCGATGCAGACGAAACAGCCGACACACTGCTCGCAGACCACAGCAAACACGCGGCAAACAAAGCAGCAATCCTTTCTGCCCTAGCAACGTTCGACTCAGACGACGACGAACGCGACGACACCTACGACACAGCCGACGTAGGCGGCGCCATCGACGGAGCCGCAGGTGGCACAGATGGCGAAGCGGACGCAGCTCAGCGCGACCGCCGGGCAGCAGATACCGAAACAGCCCTTTTCCGAGCATACAAGTCCAATCCAGGGCTTTTTGCCCGTGACTCAGCGACCCGCCGCTCACAGCCGCGCGCGTCCTTGAAGCGCGAGACCGAAATGACCGACGAGGCTATTGAGGGCTGGGCTCTCATGCTAACCCGTGATCCCAAGCGTATCGCTAAACTCGAAGATCGGCTGGCTATGGACGCTGGCGGGTCGGCTGGTGCTGGGCCACTCAACCAGCCTGAGCTGCGTCCTACGTCTTATAGGAGACCGCAGCCCCGTGAGGATGGAGATGAGGGGCTTGATGAGGGCGATTCCTTGGGTCATGCTGGTCCGCGAGGCGGTAGAGGAGGCGGTGGACGTGGACGAGGACGGGGTGGCGGCGGTCGTGGCCGTGGGGGCCGTGGTGGTTCTGGCGGCCAGGGGCAGCCTGATACTGCGGCGTCGAGACAGAGGAAGGAAGAGAATAAAGGTAGTCGGGCAAACCACAACCGTCGACAACAGCATGCGAAGAAGATGGCGCGTGGCGGTGGGTTGCCTGGCTAAGCATACGGGATCAAGTTTGTTTATATAGGTGCAATGCGGCATAAGAGCCTTGGTCACTCTATCTTTGATATCTGGTAATGACCATGGATGTAATTTACACACAAATTTGTTGGGCTTCTAGAGCAAGAGCCACGACGCATCAAAACAGAACGCATTCAAGTGATTCATTAATATACCCTCAACATATAGAATGTATAGGCAGTCGTGATAACATGTTTACACAGGGAACTCGTACTTGGCCAGCAAGGAAACTGACGCTTCGTATCAGTGGTGGTCTGAGAAGACTCCGCCCTCGGCAATGGACTTGCGGCACTCCTCCATGAGGCGGACTTGTTTTGCGACATCACCAAGTCGGCTGATAACCTCCTTGTTGCCATCATAGAAAGTGAAGATGGCGTAAGGGATACCGGTATCGCGGCAGAACTCGATGACAAATTTCTGCGTACGACGCAGGTTATGGCGCGGGATGCGCGGGTAGAGATGGTGAATGGCCTGGAATTGCAAGCCACCGTGGAAGAAATCCAGCCATGTTGGACAGTCGACGTCCATAGTGGTACGGAGCATCTTCTGCGCGAAGGACTCACCAACACCTAGGTCGGCGGTGGACATAGCGAAGTGGGATAAGGTGATTTGGACGTGTAGTGGGGAGGAGACGATGTGCGAGACGAGGAGGAAGATGATACGGCTGCTTGCATCGGGGAGCGTCTTGTACATAACACCGTAGCCAAACCAGGTCCAAAAGAAAACCTGTCCGACAAGCTCGAACCAAACATGCCACCAAGCGGGTCCCCTCTTAGGGGCTTGTCCCTTTAGTAGATACTCCCAACTCAAAACATAGAGATTGAATCGAGCGAGCATCATAATGGGGTAGTAAGAGTAATTCTGGAATTTGAGTAAAAATTGAGCCGGAGCGTCAAAGGTCATGATTCGATCATAATACGTGCTCCGCAGACTCGTAAGGAAGCGATGCGAGATAGCGAAGAATGGGATATGCTCAATATCCGGGTCGTGCTCTGGCTCATTAGTCACGATATGGTGAACATTGTGGCTTCGTTTCCACCACCCGAGACTCAGTCCTCCGAGATAGTCTGCGATGAACATTCCAATGACAGTATCCACATGGAAATTGTGTGTAATGCCCATATGACCAGCATCATGGGCGGTGAAAACAAGCTGATGCCAGAAACAGCCGAGGAAGAATGCCGAGGTCGCCCACCATCCCATGCGGAGGAACATGTAGGAAAGACCGGCGAAAAGTGTGTACCGACAGCATTCAATCAAGTAACAAGAGTAGTTGCAGTCGTAGAGTCCCTCGGCCTTGATACGCTCGTTCAGTTCGCGATATTTCCGTTTGATCTCTTCCTGACTTGCGGGATCCAAGGAAGGATATTTGGCAGTGTTTAAGACGATTTCCTCCCGTGTCCTCGCATCCAGGAAGGCAGGCTTGGCCTGGGATTGCTCGATCGAAGTGGTTCCGGTCGGTTTCCGTTGACGAACTGTGGATTTCGAGTCGACCGCATCGAATACCGGCGAGGGAGGAATCGATCCATCTTGACTGGAGCCACTGAAGACCTCTGGGGTTGTTGAATCCTCATCGCTGGAGCACGTGTCTTCGGTATAGGCGCGGAACTTGCCGCCCTGGATCGGAGGTAGGAAGTTGATCCATGTTCCTTCGATCCGTCCAATCTGGTAGGAGTGCATACGCTGGCGGGCTTCTTCGGAGTGCAGCCTATATTTGACGGTGTTCAATTAGATTGAATAGAGGTTGTGGTGTTTGCCGTCCTAGAACATACGCGTTGATCTCATCTGTCGCATCCCTGCCTACCATGTGCTTGATTGGCTTCTCCCCTCCGGGATGATATCTGATGAATGGGTCTACCCTTAGAACACGGCCCTCGAAGATTATGACATGTTTTCCTTCTGCTATGAGGCCTTCAATATATCGTCGAGTCAAGAGGGTGTCCTTCCGGGACGGCCGGGATGCGGTCTTCTCCATCGTAGGTGCGGTGAGAGGGATGTGCGTAGCGGTCGACAACAACGCAGATTTACAGTGACATTGCTGAGAGTCGAAGGAAACAGCTCACAACATGCATACAAAATGCATACAAAATGCAAATAAACAGAAGAAACAAGAATGAGATTGGGAAAGGCAGAAACGTTGCAAGGGCGATGGGGCGGAGGTGGATAACAGCGGGGGCTTGATCAGCCCATGTGATTGTCAATCTTTCCCATTACCAACATTGAACATACCTCGAGGCACGTACATTTTTGGACATGGCAGTGAGTTTCAGATAGACTGGTTTTGATTAGATTATTCTAACTGTTCTATAGCAATCGATTTCCTCCTTGACTGAGCAATGGCTCCAATGGGACCAGGTCAATACAAATTTTGTTTCATCTCGTGGCATGATCCCGCTGACTCGGAGATTAGGATCCTACGACTCGCGTGGAAATAGAGCAACTGCGGGACTCTAATGCCACCGAGGAGCTGGAAAAGCGCCTTCGGGATCGTATGTCCTCTTTTAATGCCTTGGTCAGGGCGTATCTAATCTGTGCATACATATAGGTATTGAGTTCGGAACAGCTGGTCTGCGAGGCCGCATGGCCGCGGGGTTCTCCTGCATGAACTCATTGATAGTCATACAAGCTTCACAGGGGCTGGCCAAGTTCATTCGAGACAAGCGTTCTGAGATTGCTTCTAATGGTGTGGTCATCGGACACGATGCGCGACACAATTCTGCAAAATTCGCCGCACTCGCTGCTAACGCTTTCATCGCGCAACGTATCCCTGTCTGGTTCTTCAATGAGGAAGGCCCGACGCCGATGGTAGCGTTTGGTGTCAACTATTTCGGCGCTGCTGCAGGTATTATGGTGACGGCGAGCCACGTAGGTCTACCCTGAAACTACTTTTATAGATGCATCGGCTAATCAGCTCGAAGAATCCACCCCAGGACAATGGTATGTTAATTGTTGCTAATGTTGTAAAATAATTGCTAACTGTTTCATAGGCTACAAAGTGTAAGAATCTTGAATGTATATCATGGAGACTGCTGACAAGACCTGTCGTAGCTACTCAAGCAATGGCGCTCAGATCAACCGACCCGAGGACGGGGAAATAGCACAGTCGATTCAAGAGAATCTTGAGCCATGGCCGACCGCATGGGCAGAATTACAGCCTGGCGAATTTCTGCGTGCAGACTCCTACCAAGAATTGCTGCCTCACTACAGCAGCCAAGTCGCAAAGTACACGGTACGTTGCGGGCGCTACGTTTCAGGGAGATCAGTCTAACGAGTTCACTCTAGAAATCTACGGTGGCTGATTGGCAACCACCGAGACCGTTCGTTTATACACCTCTACACGGCGTGGGAGGTTTGGTTCTTCCAGAGCTGTGCCGCTCACTTGGAATCAACGAATTTTCATCCGTTGCTGCCCAGGAAAAGCCTGATCCTGACTTCCCCACTGTGAAGTTTCCCAACCCGGAAGAGGCCGGAGCCTTAGATCTTTCTATCGAGACTGCCGATCAAGAAGGAAAGACATTGATCATCGCAAACGATCCCGATGCGGACCGCTTCGCCGTAGCGGAGAAAGTGGAGTAAGCCTTATTTTTCCCAACCGTTGTCGATTGAGCTCAACTAATGTGTTTTAGTGGCAAATGGTATACTTTGACTGGAAACCACCTGGGTGTACTTCTGGCGTCCCATATCTTGGATTCGTTCGATGCCAGCAAAAGTTGGTCCCACATAGCGGTGCTGACCACAACGGTGTCGAGTGGAATGCTCGGAAAGATGGCAGCTGCAAAGGGAATTCACTTTGCAGAGACCCTGACAGGGTTCAAGTGGATGGCTAATGTGGCCCGAGACTTAGAGAAAGAGGGAAAGACAGTTCCTTTTGCATACGAGGAGGCACTGGGATACATGTTCCCATCCGTATGCTATGATAAAGACGGCATCACAGCAGCTGCGGTTTTCCTTGCAGCGGAGGCGAAATGGAGAGCCCAGGGATTGACTGCATATGCAAAGCTGCAGCAACTGTTCAGCGAATTCGGCCATCACGAGACTTTGAATAACTACTTCCGATCACCGAACCCACAACTCACCACGACATTATTCCAGGGCATTCGAGGCAGTCCAGGCCTCGCAAATATGCAGTTTGGTCGATTCAAGATTCTACGATGGAGGGATTTGACCGAGGGCTATGACTCCAGCACCCCCGATAACAAGCCGGACCTACCTCAAGATCCAACAAGTCAAATGATTACGATGTGGTTGGACGGTGGGGTCCGCTTCACATTCCGAGGGTCGGGGACGGAGCCCAAGGTCAAGTGTAAGTCTTCCCACTCTATTTCAAGCGAATCGGTTACTGACAAGTGGACACAGTTTATATCGAGAGTTGTGGAGACTCTCGCGAAGACGCCGTCAAAGCAGTCTGCGATGCATTCCTCACTATTCGGGAAGAATGGGTACAGCGCTTTACACCTGTGATGACATATAGTAAGCAGCTTTCTACATCATCTGGTGATATTCTAAACGTCGAATGAAGACGTTCATTGGATCGGGTTTTCCTGATCGAGGTGGGAAACCCGTCTCGTGAATAGCTCCAATAACCGTTATTGAATATGTATCACATATTATGCCTGGCAAAAAGGCGTTTTGTAGGGATTGTCCTTTTCCAATCTTATCTCTAATCAATTATATCTATCATGTTTGTAAAATTGAATATTGGAATTCGGATTTGGATAACGGTCTCGCTAATTGTGAGCCGTCCTTCGGCAACCTCGTCGGCGAAGACCTCGGATCACAGAGCTCGTCCCAGCGCGCTGGGGCTTTCCGGTCTTGCGCCTCCTCGTCTTTGATCTTTTCTTTCTGACCGCAGCACTTTCGGTATGCCCACCGAAGGGCTGATTTGGCCACCAGATCATCAAGGACAGCACTATAAGCAAAGACCCCATCGCTCAGGTGGAAAAAGCCGGATACCACACCTGATTCAAGGTCTACTTGGGGCGCCGCACACACCATCAGAGATAGCCCTAACCAAGCGGGGAAAACGAAAGGAACGTGCTCAACGTGTTCTGCAGCGGGATCAACCGGTACCCACTCGATCTCGGGACCCAACTGTCCACAAATAGTCATCATGGGGGAAGAAGATGGATTCTTTGATGCGCGGAGAAACATATTGTCTTGTCCTGACCAGGATGGAGGTCCACGATAGTGAAAGGTATGCAGGTCGGAAACTCGTTTCTCGCCGGACTGCATTGTGTGTTCATATTGTGGGCATGTAACATAGCCCTGAGTGATAGGGAACTGAAGGTGTAGGATCGAATTCCACACACCGTAGATGGTTGATTTTGAAAGGTGGTAAAGTAAAAAAAGAAGGCTCCATTTGTGAAATGAGAATTTTCAACCTCTTTTCAACATATAGCCTTGTGCGGAAATAACCTTCGTCGTGGGCGTAGCCTGACTTGCGTTGATGTGGGTTGATTTGGGCTTGTTCGAGGAGAGTATGACGCAGAGGTAGATGGCGATTGCACCAGCCTTTCCGGGAAATAGCTAAGAGTCTGCTTCAAGCATAATAGCTAGAGCAATCCCCGCAAATTCCTTCATGTCGTCAGCATTGGTTAGCTCCCAGGGACCGTATTGGTTCATCTGTAGGAAGCTGTGACTCGGCAGCTTTTCCCGTTTGTTTTTGATCCAGTATGCACAGATGTCTGTCCCAGGTGGTATGACCCCTGAGCTACTCTGTGTGTAAGGGAATACCCAGGTGAAGACACCACTGATAGAAGGCGCGTAGCGATTGCCCTCTATTCCTTCAGGGACCTAAGTGTTGTTAGCACAAACAGGCACCGCAACGCGACAGAGACAACGACGGTGATCTCACAAGGCTTATGCAGGCCATTGCAGCGTTGACAGTTCTTCCCGTCGTAAGTCTCGGCAAAACAACGGACGACAAAGGGATGCAACGAGGCCGGGTCACCCTCGGACCAGTCACGGATTGATACGCACATGCAGGTCATGCACCACAGAGAACGGGTGCGTACAGGTGGCTAGGCAAATTTTGGCCAAATAGTCCCGAAACGACTTTCTGTCAGATCCCTAGGTATCTTCAGGGATGGGCGAAATTCTGGTGGCTTTCATTTCAACTACGTTAGCTTCATAGCCTTCATAGACAAACATTTTGTGTACATGAGTGCTGGGACATAGGCTCATGAGATGCGCTGGATGACTCACAAGAAGAATTCCAAGGGTGTTGCGAGACAAGACAAGACAGCAAAAGGGCATTTTGCTCTGGGGAAACCAAATGGTGCCATAGAATCGTATGAGCTTTAGGGAACGTCGTCATTCGCCAGGCTGATGGGATTGGCTTGTTGCTGAGCTGGATTGTTGCAGATGGATGTAGTTGTTCTCCCAATGGGTTGCAGTGTTTGAGGTGAAAGTGCAGGTTAATACTACACGTGTCTGCACGTGCACCTTCCTACCTGGATCGAGGTAGTCTTTCCTTCCAGACTTCAAGTTATTTAAATGTATGATCACTACATAGCATGACCTCCCATTTATTTGATTATCTTCCGGTATCAACCTACTCTGATATCCCCCTCATGCTTCTCTTACTTTGATTCGAAGCTCCCTCAAACTTGCCTCATTCTGCTTTAGTTTCCCTCCACCTGTATGTTTTGGCTTAGATATCTAAACGTCCAAATATATTACGCACTGCACTTACGCTCACGCATGCTTGAAAGAGTATGCCTATGGTCAAAAGATGACTCTTCTATATATAACTATGACTAGTATAATACTAATGAGATACCAAGAATTTCTAAAGCTCAAGTAAGGTTAATTGACCCGTGGACGAGCTCCATAGTGTTAAGCCCTTTTTGGACTATATCCTTTCCAACCTCGGAAGGTCCCATTTGTCTTATTACTTTGGTCTCCATTACAACTGGTAATATCATCGACCATCCGAGCAACTTCCAAACTTCACTTGACGGTTACTTTTGATCTGTTGCCTTTACTTTCCATCTGTATTTTGATCTTGGACTGAATCACCCTTGTTGATAATCCAGAGTATTTCACGTGTTACTCCTGCTATGCTCTTCACAGATGTGATTGCGCATCAGAGAACGTTAGATTATCAGGGCCGATCTATCAACAAATGCCCCAGTCAAAACTCTGCTATGCGCAAACGAAAGGCTGGCGGCGTACCCCTAAGTTGAGAATGTGTATGTATAGCGAGAACAGCTATATCAACACTAATAACAAGTTCTGTTTCCTTCATCTTCAACTTGCAATGAGACAGTAACACTGCGGTCCTCGGTACGGTATTAGCGTATCCGCACTATCTTTCTCTGAAGTTATGATCCACGTCACATCAACTGCCCTACGTTCTCTCGAGGCACAGATATGCGTCGAGGGAAGATCGCCGGTGTTGTGCTTACGGATCTAGGACATCATGTCAGTGAGGGGCCTGAGAGCTGACAGGCTACTATCGGACACGAATGGAGGAGTCCCTCCACAAATTTATCAAATTTGCGCGCATATAGGGGACGATAAGTTATTGGTCTCCATTGAGGATTTTGTCAAAGCTTATTGCGAGAGGAGGACGCTTTCTCTGTTGCGGAGGTCCTGCAACAAATGCAACACCGAATATCAGCTTGAGCTGCGTGAATTTGGTGAATCTAATATCGCTTTTATAATGACGAGATGGGTCAACATTGGCCCTGGGCGACACCCGGATGATCCCCGATGGAAAGTTCATACGTTGGGGTCACAGCACCTTCCGCTCACCCTAGATTCTGAATATATGTTTTCAAGCCCTTTATCTCTCTTCGAAGCTTCACATACTACGTCGCTCGAAGCATTGTGCACTCAGAACCTGGCTTATCTAACTGATCGAAGATATCGAAGCGCAATGAAGCAACTCAGCCAGTCTCCACCAACCTGGGGTCTATGGCGTGAGCCAGTATGAATATGCATGGTCTTGCTTGTACTAGTACCAACTATCATGTATGTAAGATTCAGTTTCAGATGTGGTTGTCCGAGACAGCAGACATGCAGCAAACAGAGTAATGCAAGGCCGTAACCTGCAGGTCAATCGAGAATATCAGCCAATTACTGGTCTTCAATTCCCGAAAGCGCAGCATGACCCGAAGCAAAGCTATCAAACTGCATTTTGCAAAAAGATTCATCATGTAGACTTCAAAATTGAAACTGGTCAGCCTCCCCCAAAAGCCATAACTGTATTTCCAGTAGCGCAGCAATGTCATTCATCGGCAAAGCTAGGTTCGTCTTCCCATCGTGCCACCCATGCGTGCGTTTAACCAGGCTCAAATCATGACCACGGGGCCGAGCGGAGTCAAAATCAATAATAACAGGTGTGTCACCTTGAAACATGATGTTGCACGGGTTGATATCATTGTGGACGATCCCCAGCCCATGGAGATGTTTCAGGCCCCGAGCAATTGCCTCCACCCAACGGTCGACCTCCTCTCGGTCAGCCTCTTGCCTCTCGTATGCAAGGTCTGTCTTATTCCGCCTGGCAGGGTTTACTCTGGCCATAAGCGTTTCGTCATAATTTGTGAAATAGATGCCCCTGATGGAGCCATCGTCGACGACAGCGCAGCCGTGGTATTCGGCGATATTCGGGTGCGGATTCTTTTTCAGGAGTTCGCAGGTTTTCACTTCTTCGATCCAGGTTTCTCTGATCAAAGCCGGGTATTGGGGGCTGTAGGGGGAAAGGCTTGGCTTTTTCAGATACCAGGTCGAACACTCCGGGGACTTTTCAGCCTTTGTGAATTTGTCCGAAAACTCTGGGAAAATGAGGGCGCCTTGAATCTTGTTTGTACTGTACATGTCACCGAACTGAATGTCTTCTTTTGATACATATCGCTTTCGGGAGTACGATCTGTAGATTGAGCCGGACATTTCGTAGACTATGATGGTCTTTTGGAATGCGAAATCATCTTCCGGACCTCCAAAATCTTCGGTATATTCGAGAATGTACATTTTGAAGGGGGTTGCGCATCAGGTAGGGGAAAATAGAGAAAAGCAAGGTCAGCTCAGATGGGTAGCTGGGGGATTCAAACGGTTGAAGAATCACAGAATGAGGCGGGTGCCCGTCCAGTCAAGATTGAAAGTCCCTGTTTGCCTCCAAGGCTTGTGTGAGGGAAACCAGTGACCTTGGAAGTCAGCAGGAACATCCAATTTGGGAGCCTTTCTCAAATATATCTCTCGGCCTTGGAAACATCCTGTTTCTTTATTCACCCATCATGCATCATATATATCGAGAGACCAAAGCGAGAAGGGATATTCTTCTTCCACACCATCGCACACCAAGACAAGATGTTGACCGTTATGACCATCATGACCTGCGTCACGTCCAGCAAGACACCCCATGTTTAAGGGACAACCCTCACCTCCATCAAGCCCAAAGTACCAGGGAGACGGTTCATTGTTTCTTTTGTCCTCATTTTCAAGGTCAAGAACCGTACCTCAATATGTAAGTCTGGACTTGTACTGGGTCACGTCGGTATTTTTTCATCACTGAACGAATTGCAGGAATAACAGCGAATCCGATCCCCGTGCTCAACACCACAAGACCTGCCACCATCATCGCCATGAACGCCAACCTATCCACCTCCCGCCCCGATCTCAATCTCCTGACTCGAGTGAAGATAAACGATACCGCTACCACACTGGCCACTACTCTACTCAAGGAGTCCACTCCAATGAGCGACGAAACAACCAGTTACCAGTCAAGGAATTCCACCCAAGAACCTCAAACGACCTATTTGACCGCATCCACCGCCACGCTACACCGCCAGAACAAAGCGATTCGTCTCGTGCTACCGGGTATAAGTCACACGAGGAAGGGTGCGGTAGCAGCATAAAAGCCGTTAGATTCAAAGATGATGACAAGACGTCTGGGTATGCCGAGACCCACCATCCAAATTGTCCTCTGTATCATACTCCATCCCCTCTGGAGGACGGATATCAGCCTCATCGCAATGCCCACCCGAACCAGAGCCAATCTCGAGAATCGAGAACTTATAGGTGGGTTTGGGGCCCTCCGTTGCCGGTAGTGACACCTCGACGTGGAAAGGTTTACTAGAGAACTATTGAGACTCATAGAATTGTCGATTGCCTATTATCGGAGTTCCAGTTTCTACAAATTGATCGATCAGAATGTTGCATAATGGTCCCCTCACCTAGCCATGTAAACCATCTATAGTGCCGCAGATTGTAATGGTCTGGCCAGCCATACCTGCTGAACTGTCCTGAATAAGTTGTTGGATGATATTTAGGTCTTCTTAATCTCATAGTTCATGAGACTCTTGAAGAATGCTTCAATAGCAGCAAGCGTATTGTGCGAAAGACCAAATTCTGCAATCACAAAGGGAAAATTACGCCCGAATGGTCTGAATATTTGAGATAATAAGAAGAGCAGGAGAGCCACCCGCGTATACGACCTCTATACCTAACGATATTGGACTTGGATAATCTGAATATCTGATTAGTTTGGGCTGATACTATACAAGATATGACAGAACATCAGGAAGAACAGGAAAATAGTAAGTTATCAATAGTAACAACACGAACAAATTGAGAACAAAATGGGAAACGAGAATAAATGAGGGCAAAAACCAGCAGCTTCCAGATCAGACCCCATCGGCAAGATACACAGTTGAAAAACCTTGAATGGCTTCCAAATTAGTCGATCTCACGAGTCAGGGGTGAGTGGGCTAATCTTTTCCTAGTAGACTAGCGTCTTTATCGGCGCCGCCTTCCAGGCCTTGCATGTTTTGGGAGATCAGCTAGTTCGGCAAGTGCATCGCCTTGAAACCGAACCTGCTGGGGATAAGTTGGGCCTCTTCGATGCGCATCAATCGGGAATCTTCGGAACGTGATAACTACTGTACGGGATGGAATGACTCCTCATATCGAGGCCCTGGGGGATTGCGCTGCCCTGCACGCAGTAAGGCATCCGCCTGTACACGCGAGGTTGGGCCTATAACAACATCTCGAAGTCGTGATTGAGCGACAGCCGGAGGGTCTCGAGGACGAGCACTTTGCGCCCTGTTGTGAAAAACTGTACTACGCCAGTCTTTGGTTGGCGTTTCGCCGAAATTATAGCTGTCGTTCAAGATACGTGAAGGAACATCTTGTTGGATGACCATGTCGCCACCGGGGTTGCCATGCTTTGCACATTCGTCCGCGTAGGCTTTATTGAATGTGAAATACGCCGCATCTCTCTCCCTCGATGAAAGTCACCAGCACGCATAGTTGTAATACTGGATGGACCTGCACCTTGAACATAGTTCATGGCCCGGCGGGCATCAGATCCTCGGTAGACCTTACAAGACGGCCTGAGAGTCACACAGTCAGCCCTATCCAGTAAAATATCCGGAGTACGTTGGGTACTCAAGAAGGCTAATTCCACTAACTCCCCGTCTGCTCCAACTGGGTGGCCCGGGCTGGGTTCACGGGTTCTCTCAGGGCCGCGAGGGCCAATGGTGAGTCCTGGCTCCCTCGAATGCCATTCTCCGTACGGTGTATCATACTTGCTGGGAAGACAGTAAGTCAGTACCGTACAAAGTAATGTAGGCCAGGATATAACTTACTATGACTTTCCTGGGGCCTTTCGACGAGACATACCGCAGATTGCCTGGAATTCCCGAGCGGCTGTGAAGTTTTCGAGATAAAAAGTCACGAATACTCCGAAGACGCTTGCGAGCAAGGGAAAATATTAAGGATGTGATTAAACAACTTCCCTTCGTTTAGAACTTAGCTTCCTACAACTTTCAATGCATCTATCATTATCACATTCCACCATGTATCCTAGCCTCTTTTGGCATAGACATATACAAGAAGTGAGGAGAGAGATAGGGAGATAGAAAATAGAGGGTGCACTCTATAGCGATCTTTATATATTTCTTTTGTATAGGTTCTATAGGTTTATAGGTTTACGGGTTATAGGGATAGACTGATTCCACACTCTTTACAATTAGCATCTGTATACTCGGGGAGAAATCCCGCTCGGCGTTTGGCTTCGAGTTCTTGTTTCGGTTGGATGAAGCGCCTGTATAGTCATACGCAACTAATTAGACTGCAACAGGTTAATTGAACTTTGATTGATTGATTGATTGATTCGATCCGACCTTTGAATCTTGGAAGGTTGATTCCCAAGCCTATCTTTTCTTATTCTGCATTGGTTCGCATATCAAAATCGCATGGCAACGGGAACTGGAACCGAGAATCTCTTGAAATCTCCTAAATATAGTTCTAAGTCGGCGGCGGTGGCGCCTCTCTACTTGGAGAAAGGAGTGTGGGAAAAAAGCGACCACAGCATGGCAGACTGCAGTCGAGAATCGAAGGAAAAGGAAGGGCGGAAATGACATGGATTTTTCAATCGACATGTAGAGCCTCTTCGAACACCGAATAGTTGACCGCCAAGAATCATTGGTCAACGATCACATACCCTCATATTCATCCTAGCAAACCGTTGCACTTCCTCGATATCTAACTCGGAATTCGA
Source organism: Penicillium sp. CF05 (assembly GCA_002916455.1). NCBI lineage: Eukaryota > Fungi > Ascomycota > Eurotiomycetes > Eurotiales > Aspergillaceae > Penicillium > Penicillium sp. CF05. The sequence continues at coordinate 75,060 of PKQL01000047.1, forward strand.
ATGTAACACTTGCTTGAGATGCTGGCTGATGTCTCCGTAACATAAAAGAGGGTCCAGCATCTGACGCAACGCGGCGAGTAGCAGACTCTGTACTAATTGAACATACTTGTCAGAGAATATGTCCGTGTCATATTCGATTCGCAGTACGAGGCCATCCTGGCGTGCATGCCACTCATGCAGCATGGGGAATTTTGAACCCTGAGCCCAGATTGTCTCGACTGTCGCTCCATGAATATCCAGTTTCTGTGTCTGCCCCAAATCATTGTGGAAGGTGACAACACAGTCAAACAGATCACTATCATCAGATGGAAATACCAGACCAAGCGCCTCGGCTATGAAGGACCAGGGCATGGCATGGGCCAGAGCCGCTTGTGACGAGTCTCGTACCAGTTCCAAAAATTGGACGGAAGTAAGGTGAGTTTGATCTCTGACCGCAATGCGAACTGGAAGCGGCTCTAGAAATAGACCGATTACCCGTTGTTCATCCTCAGTCGGTCGATTCATGTAGGGGCTGCCGAGAAGTATGTCCTCTTTCCCCCAAAGGACATGCAATACTATCGCACCCACAGCCAATCCAACTTGATGGACAGTGATCCCACGACTGGAGACCAACCTCATCAGATCACGGGTTATCTGCTCCGGAATGTCGCATAAGATGGATGTTCCCCGATAGGACCGACTGGTGGGAATTTGAGCGATGTCGAGCCCTTGCAGGTAGGCGGGCCAGAATTGTGTCTGCTCCAAATCTGGACGCTGGTTCCAGATGGTGACGTCAAAGTATTCCTTGGAAGATAGATTGTGTTCATTTCCATGGTAAATAGCCGTAGTTTCTTGGAGGAGATTATCCAGACTTGTTAGGTCACATATAGTGTGGGACATATACACCAGAAACAACGACGGCGTCACAATTGCTCTCAAAAGTACTTCTTTCAGATTGAATGGGCGATTGAGGAAGCTTTGGACATCAACATCCTCGCTCCATTGGACTTTGATCCGCTGCTTTGATATGGAACGTTCGACTTTGTTGTCTGGTTTCAATGTGAACCTTGATCGTAGGATGCGGTGTCGATTTAGAGCAGTCTCCAGCGAGGCAGCCAGCTTCTTTGCATCTACCTGGCTGGTTAAACGTGCCATGAATGGGATATTGAACGATGTCTGGCAATGCGATTTGAAGTACCGAAGCACCCACGCAACCTCTGCCGACGACACATTGGCCACGCCGAGTGGCTGTGGTAGATAACGCGACACCGTTGCTCCGAGCTGACGGGCCTCAACCATGACCGCCATGTCCGACAAGACTGGCGTCTTGATAACATGCTTGACCGTGATGGGGAGACAATATCTTGATCGAAGACGGGCCGCCAGCGTGAGCTGCATGATGGAATGCCCACCCATTTGAAAAAAGTTACTGGAGCGGGAAAGATGTCTAGCAGCATCGACACCTAGAAGCGCTTGCCATATCTGTGCCATCTCCTTCTCGATATTTGTCAGCTCCTGATTCTGATATCCATCTTGGTCCTGGATCTCGAATGTTTCGGGGAGGGGAGTCGCAGCCAAAAGCTTGACGTCGATTTTTCCATTCTTTGATTGAGGAATCTTATCAAGCGCCATGATGTAATTTGGGATTGCGTGAGGCGGCATCGAAGCTTTCATCTTGTCACGAAGTTCCTGCGTATTGATCTGGGCGGGCTCAACCCAGAGAACGAGGTTTTCTCTCTCATCAATGGTTACCACAGCCTTACGCACAAGTCCCACGAGATTTGTGGCCCGGTTCGCAACGTCATCCAGGCTAAGGCGAAAGCCGTGCCTCTTGATTTGGCGATCCTTTCGACCACAGCAGTGCACGTTGCCCGACTCATCCCAAAAGCCTAGGTCCCCCGTCCGGTACATTCGCTCGGACGGGGAAACTGCAAAGTACGGATCTGAGATAAACTCTCTCCCGGTCACATCCGGCATTTGGAGATAGCCTCTGCTGAGCTGAACACCCGCCACAAAAATCTGGCCCACGACATTTGGAGGTTGCAGTTCGAGGTGATCATTCAGGATGTAAAGTCGAACTGTTCGAATCGGAGGTCCGATATTAACTGGGACACCAGACTCCAGTCGCTGCACACACACGCCGATTGTGGACTATTTGTTTCCTGATTAGCGTTCATCAAATAAAGTGGCCGCATGACCGGCAAGAGATCATCATCATACCTCAGTGGGTCCATATGAGTTGTACAGCTTACGTCCTTTCGCCCATCGGTCTGCGGTGCGCTGAAGAACGGGTTCACCTGCTAGGACTACCTGCGAAAGAAACGTGTTGGTCAATGTCCAAGTGTACAAGGGATTAGATAACATACTATTTGGAGATTTGGATAGTCATCGGGGTCTAATTCAGCTGCAACTGAGGAATTGAGTATTATTGCGTCCACCGCATGAATATGAGAGTAAGGATCGTCATCATCAGTTCGAAGCACCAAGGTAGCTCCATAACACAAAGTCCCGAAAATTTCCTGCATGGAGCAGTCGAAGTTAGGCGACAAGAACTGGGCGTTGAGCTGTCCCGGTTGGCTGTGTAAGCGGTTCACTTGAGTGGAGAGAAAGGCGACGGCACTGCGATGCTCCACAACCACCCCTTTTTATGTAAGTATTAGCGGGCCTGATAGCAATGTATGACGAATATTGATACTCACCCTTTGGTACGCCAGTCGACCCAGACGTGAAGCAAAGATACGCTGCATCACTGGGGTCGGGTCCATCCCACCCCTGCGCTTGGATTTGGCTCTGGAGGATCTGGTCGATGGCAATCGACAGGGGCATGATTGGGGCCATTTCTATCAAAGTAGCTATACTGGGAACCAAGAGTAGTTTGGCATTGCTACGCTTCACCAACTCGTCTCGAAACTTTGGAGGATAGGTCACATCCACGGGACAGTAGATCGTGTTCGCCATCAACACACCCCAGACGCCAATGATCCAGTTGATAGACCGGTCTGTCACAATGACCACCACGTCCCGGGGGCTAGTTACGGCCTGAATAACTGTGGCCAGCTTGGCTGCGGCGGAGGCCAGCATCGAATATGTGATTTCGACACGGCCTTTGCGCAAGGCAACTCGATCTCCATGCTTTGCTGCAGTGACATGAAACAGCTCAGTCAAAGTCTTATTGTGCGCATCAAGGTATGATGAGGTCTCTGTGAGGTTTGCATTTCCAGTGTTCAGCAAATAGTGCTGCATCTGCAGCGGCAACTTGGATTCCAAGCAGGAGCTCACTCGGCCGTCGGGCTTATTTATTAGACCTTGCAGCACGTTGGCATAGATGGCTCCAATGTCCTGAATGTGCCTTTCAGTGAACTTGTTTGTATGGTAGTAAAAGCTAACTCGCTCACTCGCTTCGACCACGACAGTCAAGGGTACCGTGGAGGATTGGTGGATGACGGGGGCCCGTAATGGGTTGACTGCTGCCGTCCCATTTCGGAGGCCTTTCTCCTGTACAACGAGGGCAGTGAAAGGACGAGGTGCCGTCGTGGGTGGTTCTATGGCCTGGAAGCGACAGAGTTGCTGAATACTCTGGTGGACGTCACGGACGAATTCCGGGGTGCGTACATCTCGTTGAAGCTGGACACAAAACGGGAGATTGTTGATCAAGGGGCCAATGAGTGACTCGGTCCATTCAAAGGGCAAATTGCGACCAGAGAGAATGGCACCAAAGACCACCGCATCTGAATTAGTATATCCGGAGAGGACGAGCGCCCACGCAGCGTAAAACACTGCCGCCGTAGTAACCTGGGCTTTGCGTGCATAAGAAAGAAGGCCCCCGTGATCCAGTTCAAGCCATTGGGAATACATCGCAAAGTCACTAGAAGATCCCTGAGGGGTAGGGACCAGGAGTTCTCCTGCTGGAGTTGGGAATTTGTCGACCTGATTAGTCCAAAACTGGTCCGCCTCCGATTTCAAGTCAGTCTGCCAGTTTTGTAGGTCGACAAGTGCCCGTCCGAATGGTGGGGAAGGCAGGAATGGGGAGTCTCTTAGGGCTGCATCGAGCTTGTCAAACACCAAGGAGGCTGAAAACCCGTCGATCAAGGCATGATGGATGCACCAAGCGACAATACTTTCATTGTTCCCAATATGAAAAACGTGTAGCTTCGATCCCAGTCCCGTGGATGCCCTAGCCTCGGCTAACCTCTGTTCAATCTGATTGGGAGAGCAAGGGGATTCATGCCAAGGAAATTGCACTTCGTCAAGAGTAACCTGGCGTACATTACCGTCATTGACGAGAAAGCGTGTATGGAATAAAGGCTCTGTGGAGACCACACACTCCCAAGCCTTTCTGAGTATAGGAACATCTTCTTGCCTGTAATAGGAAATGTGCTGGATGCAATTGACCCTTTCATCCTCGAGACTGGACAGGATCAACCCTTTCTGGAAAGGGTTTACCGCATATTCAAAGGTAGCGGACTCCACGAAAACATTCTCATGGTCCACGGGCGAAGTGCAAACCGGCACGGCCATATCTATGAGGCTTCGGAGACTTGACTGGGTCAGGATATCTGCAACCGTAACCACATAGCCATTCTTACGACAGAATGCAGACAGTCGAGCTGCTGCAATTGAATTCAGTCCTTGAGAAACCAGGGACTCATCCATGGAGACGTTCTTGGCGGGCACTTGCATGACCCAAGAAGCCCCACTGGCAATAGCTTGTTCCGCAGAGTCGTAATGCTCATCCTGCAGGACAACGCGTGGTAGCATCTCACTCAGTATCTTTCGTAATTGCTGCACGTCCACCTTGGCCGTCGGGGTCATGGGAAAGGACCCCAGCACGAATATATGATCTGGCACCATGTATGATGGCGCACTTTTCCTCCAAGTAGCGATAAACGTGGGATCGAATGACGGTGTAATAATGGCGGTGCACAGCTTTTGGTCGATTATCATCGAATAGGCGGCTACCAGCTCGGTGAACCGTTGCAGCAGGCCACGATCGACATCTTGCTCAAGGTTGACCAGAAAGCCTCGAATCTTGACAATCCGATCCTCGCGGCCGAGAAAGGTGACAACCTTCTTTCCCTGCTCGGTCATCGTCCACCTCGCAAGGTCACCGGTACGATAGAAGCGTTGGCCAGCATAAGTGATAAACCTCTCACGCGTGGCGGCCTCATCCTGCCAGTAGCCAGCTGAGAGACAGGGACCTGCAATACAAATTTCGCCATCTTCATCCATGCACCCGATAGGCTGCATTTGGTGGCTCATCAACAAGACTGTAATGCCAGGCAGAGTTTGTTCAAATCGTGTCGAATAGAACTCGCCCGTGGCGGGATTTGCGGTGAGTCGGCCACCCAAAACCACGCATGTTGCCTCCGTTGGCCCATATGCAAGGTATATAGAGATATTGAAGGTCGACCAATCTTGCAAGACTTTCTGAGAAGGCGTCTCCCCGCCTAGGATAATTCGGTCCAAGTGAGGGTAAGCAGACTGAAATGGCTCCAACGCCTCCAAAATGGAGGGTGTCATTACCAGGACACTACACTTTCTGGCCTGGGACTGAAGATTGGTGCTGGTGGCCAGAACTATAGTGCCTCCGTTACACAACGTGCTAAATAGGGTTCCCATGCAAGCTGGACAGCAAGACAGTATTAGAGTTGAGCGGAAAATCAGAGTGTATGAGATTATACGGACCGTCAAATGCAACCGAAAGTACCAACAGTACGCGGTCTTTTGGGCGTACATCATAGTTAAACATAGCTGAAGTAACCAAGTGCGCCACGGAATCATGTTTGATGATTACGCCTTTTGGTTTGTTGGTAGTCCCCGATGTGAAGATCATACACATAGGAGACTCTTTCGTCGGGGGCTGTGTCATTCTCAGTTCTATTTGCGTCACTGAACTATGGCAGTCTTCTAAGGGAAGGTATATGATCTCAGTGTTTTTGGTAGGCTTGATAGTGCCGGTAGATACTATCAGGCCAACGTTTGTCTGGCTCAACACGTAATCAATTCGATCTTGTGGCCACTTGTCGAGATCGATGGGCACGTAGGTGCAGCCCGCCTTTAAGATTCCCAGCACTCCTACGGCCATTTGAAGACATGAGCTCGTGAGGAGCGGGATAGTCTGCCATGGGTGGATCACTCGTTGCCATAATCGATCGGCTAGATGGGAAGATTGTTCATGGAGCTGGCCATAGGTGAGACTGGCCCCTGACCCATCTTCGAGAGCAATATGATCTGGATCATTTTGGACGACCTCAAGGAAAATAGAAAGAGGAGATGGAGGGGTCACAAATCTCATTTTGACTGCGGGGGTCGGATGATGATGAAAGTGTTGGGAATCATCGAATCATTTCCTGGAACTCATCTGGGCTATATAAGGGCCATGTTGCTCTTGGCCTGGCCCGAAGAAAAGAGCATTCCCAAGCGGCAAAGAAGATCATCTTTGCTTGCAGCATCAATTTCTCCTTTCTGTGATATAGGATATAGTATAATGTACATGGAGTCTAAGAATATTTTTTTTTTTTTTTTTTTTTTTCTTCTTTGGGAGCACTTTGCAGAATAACTATTCTCCTTGCTTTTTAACCCAATATGATACGATATTCATCTAGTAGTCAGTTTGTATTGGGCCATGTAATGAACCTATTATGATCGGTGAGAATATGTAGTATCCGGCAATAGAATGGATTTCTTTGATTTCTCGGCTTACGCGCGTATTCTCATCAGATCAGCCATCCCACCCCGGGCCTTCATTCTCTGCAAGGAGTTTGCACAGGAAATATGGAAAGACTGGAGCGAAAGGCCCACCGCCTGAGTTCCAGTTCCGCAGACATTGGAAGCGAAATTCGGGAGATGGACCTAGCGCAGAAGAGGCGCTGAACCAGGTCAGGCTTCAATTTTTTTTTAACTCCGTAACGGGGTTTTCGCAGGCCACGACTTGCCATGGGCCGATTCTTTCCCCAAGGCGCCAGTTCTCTGTGCTCAGAAGCTCGATTATAAAATTGCCTTTATCTCCCAGAATAAACCGATAGGATCTCCTCTTAAGGATATGTCGGGTGCGTGTGTAGATGCAATCTATCTTTTAACCGTCATCTCCGTGTATCTGTCGGGTAAGCCAGCGCTGTTTTCTGTTGTAGTATACTCTAATGACACCGCAAAACTGCTGTACCCCGTTTACATTTGATATCCTTCCGTCTTGTCAGCGCCTGATCCTGTGACGCCATCCGCGTAATGACTGTGTGATAAACGCGCGCAATACAATTTGCTACGTTGCAGCTAGCCAAAGTGAAGAATCATGTAACCATGTTAGGTCGTATTGGAAGATCCACTTGGAGTTAGGAGCCTTGGATTTGGATATTCGCTTGATCCTCCTAATAAGCCACAATGAAGCAACCAGGTCTCACCCGCCATTTTGATAGAGAATTGATAGGCCTACCTAGGTAACCTGACATCCGTTTACTGATATGGAGTATACCAAGTCTTCGTCTCCAGCTACTGAAAATTCTACTGTGGTTTTGTGAGTTCCGTAGTAAAAAGAAGCAGGGGCTGAGATTCCTGCGGGTCGATCTACTGCGTCGACCGCTCGGCCCCCTGCCGGGGCGGTGCGGCCCAGCAATGCAACCCTAGCCGAAGTGCATTGGAATGTTTCTCTGCATCCCATCCCTCACTGAACGGCTATCCCTCTGGCACGGAAGTCGAATATTTTGGTATGCTGACCTGGTGACAAGATCCCCGGCATACGACTTCATTTATGGCGTGATTGGTTAGTAGTGGTGTGGCAGTAGGCAAGCCCGTATGGCAGGAGCGAATCCCGTATTTAAAGAGGCTTGCCACCCAAAGAGTTTTCTGTTTTTATGTGACGAAGAACCGGCTGTTCGACACAAATGTCCTTGAACATGGAATCGACTGTAATTGACAACATGTCAATGATACCGGCAATTCTGCTTTTGTCTCTGGCGGCCGGAGGACTATGTTGGCTCTATCTTACTGCCACTTCTAGCATACATAGCAGCAGCCTGCCGCTCCCTCCAGGGCCTTCGCAACTCCCATTTGTTGGGAACCTCCATCAGACGCCCCAGGGTCCAGCTTGGGAGACCTATCAGAAATGGAGCATGAAATACGGCCCCATCATGTTGGTGAAGAACGGCACCGTTTCCAGCATCATCATCAACTCCTTTGACATCGTCAAATCCCACCTTCAGAGGAAAAACGCGATCTACAGCCATCGCCAGTCTTTTCCCTTCTTCGAGCGCGTTGGTGGAGGACTGAATGCCGCGGTGATGCCGTATGGGCCCCAATGGAAGTTGCATCGCGCTTGGCGCAACAGCGTCCTCAAGCAAACCATGACAAATAGGTACCGCCCGTTGCAGGAGGTCGAGGCCCGGCAGCTTCTCCACGAGTTTCTCCACAAGGAAAACGTCTTTACTTCAAGTCTACGCCGTTTTTCAGCAAGCGTATTCCTGACTATCGCGTACGGAACAAGAGAAACTACCGAGACGGAAGAGATCCACCAGGTTGAAGACGCAGTGCGCAGAATCGCCTATGGTTCTGAAAATGCTTTTTCGGGGAGATCAATGTTGAGTCAATTCTTTCCTTCCTTGCTGGGGTGGTTGCCCGCTCAATGGAAGAGCGATGCGGATCAACTACATCAGACTCTCCACAGGATTCACGACAGGCGCATGCGGGAAGCCCTGCGCACTCCGACATGGAATTGGGCAAAGCATTATTGCCAGATGGCCAAAGGATTACCATTCAAAGAACTGACTCATGCGGTGGGAACCATCTACGAAGGAGCATTCAGTCCATACCAAGTCCTACGAATCATCATATTAGCGGCAGTTTTGCACCCGGATGCCGCGCGGCGCGTGCAGGAAGAGCTAGATCGCGTCGTCGGAAATGATCGTCTTCCTGGCTTCTCCGATAGCCCTCAGTTACCCTTTTTAAATGCATTCATCAAGGAAGCGTTGCGTTGGCGGCCCTTCTTCCCGCTAGGTGCGCCTCGTGCTGCGTTTCAGGATGACGAATGTATGGGATACCGCATCCCTCGTGAGTCTATAGTTGTAGTTAATGATTGGGGTATTGGTCACGATGAGACTGTTTTCCCAAGCCCATATGAGTTTGACCCTGAACGTTGGGTGGCAGATCCTAATCTCCCAGAAATCATGTTTGGGTTTGGGCAGAGAGGGTGTCCAGGGAGATACCTCGGGTACGATTCCGTATTCATCGTTGCAGCTTGTATATTCTGGGCTTTCAATATGAACTGCGGTCCAGAAGGGATTGTCCAAGAAGAGATGATGAAAAGCGAGGGCGATTCATCTTTTTTCTCGGCTGTTCCGGAATTCCAAGCCACGTTTGAAGTGAGGGATGAACTGCGGCGGAAGGTGATTGAGGATCAGTGGCTACATGCAGAGAAGGATAGTGACACTCTGTTGGAACAGATGATGGGTACACATCCAACCGCTTGATAGATAGAATTGCTCATTTCGGATGAGGGTTGAGAGGAGGCACTGACTATCTCCTCCCCCCAAACACAAAATGCATTAAAGTTACATCAGAATAGTTATAATATCCTCTTGAGGCTACATGCTACCAGGCAGATGGAGGAGGAAGAAACTCTTGCTATTCAAACTAGCAAAGTACGGCCTTTATAAAGGCCTACACTAACAAAGGACAAGCAAACCGAAAGAGCTCAGTCTGCATAATATAAAGACACAAAGACATCCAAACATCCAATGCATGTCAGCATATCCAATAGAAAACGTAGTAACACCAAACAATATATTTGCAATTTCATAAGAGCTGAGTCCATTTCCCGAAAATAAGTGATGAATGTACGAGCAGCTAAATTGCCAGCTTGCATGATGATATACGGCGGGTGATGGCCCCTGCTGAGCTGGGTTGTTTGATCAACATATCTGCTACCTAATAGGAGATTTTATTCAGAAGTAATCATGTACATTGTTACTCCATAACTCAGCTGACAACAATGTGAAGTCGATCACTGTCAGGGCATAAATGTAACTCTGGTGCGAGATATCAGCAAGGGGCAATAAACGGCAGGATTTAGTTATATTTTATACCTTTCTACATCAACCCCATCTTCTCTCATTGCTAAACCGCTCAGCGCATAGCTACTGATAAGTATTATTTATTTGTTTTTGGATTGACCCTTGAAAAAGCGAAGTCGACTTTTGACCTATCAGAATGCCACCAACTGGAGAGGAAATCGGACTTGTGGAAACCCCGGGGCGGTGGTCTTCCAGCTCAGACTTTCAGCCTTTGAACAGATTACCTAGCTCCACCGATAGGATTTTAGAAGGACCCAAGATCCTGACACAAATTGATGAGAATGAAAGCTTGAGAAATCAACAGGTAGCTGACCTGGCTCGCACATTCTCCATTCAATCAGGTCAACAAAAGCCTGATTTCCAAGATGATGATTATGAATCCAATCTTAATCCTCTCAGTCCCAACTTCAACGCCAAGCTATGGGCGAAGGCATTTTACGATATACGACACCTTGCAGAGGGTAGCACCACGCGCCAAGTTGCGGGATTTGCGGCCAGGGGCCTGGATGTTGGTGGCTACGGTCTCGGAATCGACTATCAGATGAGTGTGGGGAATGCACCCTTGAAGCTGCTAGAGGCCGCCGGAGACTTTATCCGAAAGCACACGACAAACGGACAGAATGTCAAGATCCTCCGGGATGTTAATGCATTGGTTCTCCCCGGTGAGCAGCTGTGCGTATTAGGTCCGCCAGGATCAGGCTGTTCAACTTTTTTGAAAACAATCAGCGGCAACACATACGGACTCAATGTCGGGCGAGCTGCCCATTTGAACTATTATGGCATTACTGCGAAGCAGATGGACAGGGAATTCCGCGGAGAGGCTTTATACACCGCAGAACTGGACCACCACTTTCCTACAATCACAGTGGGTGATACACTCTATTTTGCAGCCCTTGCTCGCGCACCTCGTACAATTCCTGGTGGTATGAGCCGCGAGGCTTACGCCCGTCACCAATGCGACGTGATCATGGCTATGTTTGGAATCAGCCACATAAAAAATACCAACGTTGGCAACGACTTTGTGCGTGGTGTGAGTGGGGGCGAGAGAAAACGGGTCACTATTGCAGAGGCAGCCTTGAGCTATGCCCCGCTGCAATGCTGGGACAATAGCACCCGCGGCTTGGATAGTTCTAATGCTGTGGAGTTTTGTAAAACCTTGCGGATGCAGAGTGATGTGTTTGGAATTGCCTCGTGCGTTGCTATCTACCAGGCCCCACAGGCCGCCTACGAGGTAATAAATACATGTGGCTTACTATTTCTTCATCTTATGCTGATAAGATCTAGTGCTTTGACAAAGTCACTGTTTTCTATGAAGGCAGACAAATCTACTTTGGGAGGGCTTCGGAGGCAAGGCAGTACTTCGAAAATCTTGGATTTGAATGCCCAGAAGCCCAAACAACGCCGGATTTCTTGACTTCGATGACCAGCCCTGTCGAGCGCATCATCCGACCTGGGATGGAAAAGGCGGTACCCCAGACACCTGACGAATTCGTCGAATGTTGGAAGAGTAGCAAGGAGCACAAAGAGCTTTTGTTGAAGATTGAAGAATTTAATTCCCAACATCCATGCTACAGTGATGATTTGAAGCAATTTGCCCTGTCGACGAAGAACGACAAGTCACGATGGCAGCGTGAAAAGTCCCCATACAAAATCTCATATGCGGCCCAGATTCGTTTGTGCCTATGGCGAGGCTTGTTACAGACCAAAAATGAAATTGGCGTCCCGATCACCATGCTGATAATCAATGCTGTGCAAGTCATGATTGTCTCCAGTCTTTACTACAACCTGCCAAGCAATACTTCATCCTTGTTTCTCCGCGGCTCATTCATCTTCATCATGATTCTTCTGAACACCTTCAATACCATCCTTGAAATCATGACTCTTTACGCAAAGCGTGGCGTCGTGGAGAAACACAGTCGGTACGCGTTTTACCATCCTAGTGCCGAGGCGATTGCCGCCATAATTACCGATATACCCTATAAAATCAGCCTATCTATCTGCATGAATGTGACAGGCTATTTCATGGCCAATCTTCGACGTGAGCCTGGCCCATTCTTCTTTTACCTACTGGTCTCATTCAGTTGTATGATGTGTCTCTCGATGGCATTCCGGCTGTTGGGTTCAATCACCAAGACCATGTCCCAGGCCATGGTTCCAGCATCTTTGGTCGTCCTCGGAGTAACTTTATATACGGGGTTTGCCATATCTGTACCCTACATGCATGGCTGGGCATCATGGCTTCGATGGATCAACCCTGTGTTTTACGCATTCGAAGCATTAATAACGAATGAATTCCATGGACGAGAGTTTCCATGCACTGAGTTCGTGCCATCTGGACTTGGTTATGAGAATATTCCCCCATTTCAACAAACCTGCACAGCACATGGGTCAGTTGCTGGTTCCAGCACAGTCAGCGGCACGGCATTTTACCAGAGTTCCTACTCGTATTCACATGGAAACCGTTGGCGAAATGAGGGCATTCTCATCGCGTTCATGGTTCTGTTTGCTGTGGTCCACCTTTGGCTTTCTGAAATTATTAGTGCCGAGCGCTCCAAAGGTGAGGTGCTGGTTTTCCAACGGGGCAAGTTGCTCAAAACGAACGGGAAGCCTCAGAAAATCAATGAGGAACATTTGGAATCAGGGATAGCCCCATATGTGACCTCGAATAATTGTGACTCCACAGAGAATGTCGAGAAGCAACAATCTGTGTTCCATTGGGAGAATGTTTGCTACGACATTCAAATCAAAGGTGAAACACGACGGATCCTGAACAATGTTGATGGATGGATTCAGCCGGGCACGTTGACTGCTCTTATGGTAGGTGCCTGATCCCAAACTACACCACATCATCCCTTGAAACCCGTCGCCTATAATGAACGAATACTAACGCGTTATAATTGCATCAGGGGGTTTCCGGAGCGGGTAAAACCACCCTTTTGGACGTTCTCGCCAACCGCGTCACGACCGGCGTCATCACAGGGAACATGCTTGTAGATGGCCGAAAGCAGGACGAGTCGTTTCAGCGCCAAACAGGCTACGCCCAGCAGCAAGATATCCATCTGCATACCTCTACCGTGCGTGAAGCGCTGGTGTTCAGTGCCCTACTTCGACAGCCGCCAAACTACACACGCAAAGAGAAGCTGGACTATGTGGAACAGGTTGTTGGCTTACTGAATATGGAGGAGTATGCTGATGCTGTCGTGGGCGTGCCTGGGGAAGGACTCAACGTCGAACAACGAAAGCGTTTGACAATTGGAGTTGAGCTCGTCGCACGTCCCAAGTTGCTCATCTTCCTCGATGAACCAACGTCAGGCCTGGATAGCCAGACTTCATGGTCTATTTGCAACCTGATGGAAAAGCTCACTCGTAACGGACAAGCTATTCTCTGTACAATCCATCAACCGTCAGCGATGCTCTTCCAGCGTTTCGATCGCCTGCTCCTCTTGGAAAAAGGCGGTAGGACTGTCTATTTTGGAGAAATCGGCGAAAGTTCAGAGGTCCTCATGAATTACTTCACCCGCAATGGTGGGGAGGCATGTCCAGCGACAGCTAATCCTGCAGAGCATATGTTGAAGATTATCGGAGCCGCCCCTAAAGCACCCTCTGAGATCGACTGGGCCACCACTTGGCGTCAAAGCCCAGAATATCAAAATGTTAGAAAGGAACTTGTCAAGCTGCGAGAGCTCGCCAATAAACCTTCAACTGTGGTAAATGCACACGGTTCCGCCGGATATCAAGAGTTCTCTGCGTCAATGTCCACGCAATTCATGGTGGTTGGACGGCGTGTCTTTCAACAGTACTGGCGTTCGCCTGGGTATATCTACTCCAAAGCACAGCTTTGTATCCTCTCGGTGGGTCATATAACCAAATTTTATGTCCCATCAAAAATAGATACACAACTGACCTAACCGTTATGTGGTAGACATTGTTTATTGGGTTTTCCTTCTTCATGGAGGACAATACTTACCAAGGGCTGCAAAATCAGATGTTTGGCGTTTTCATCGTCTTGATCGTTCTGATGCAGATGGTATTCCAGACGCTTCCCGCCTTCGTGACGCAGCGGACACAGTATGAAGCTCGCGAGCGCCAGTCAAAAACATACGCTTGGCAAGTTTTCCTCTTTAGCAACATTTTCGTTGAGGTTGTGTGGCACATGGTAAGTTTGGCCGATCAGCCCTTCTTCCCCCTCTCAATATATTTCTTCCTGTGTTCCTTTCCACTAACGGATACTAACGCGCAATACCCAACCCTCAGTTCCTGTCCGTCTTTACCTTCCTGTGCTGGTATTTTCCTATTGGTTGCTATCGGAACGCTGAGGTGACCGACTCAGTCAATGCGCGCAGCACTCTCGTCTTCCTCCTAATCTGGATCACCTTCATCTGGGCCAGCACCTTCGGACACATGCTGATCTCGGGTCTTGATAATGTCGAAGTTGCCTCCTCCGCATCCAACTTCCTCGTATTCATCTGTTACTGTTTTTGCGGATTGCTCGTTCCCCCATCCGCAATGCCGCCCTTCTGGACATGGGTCTACCGCGCCAACCCGTTTACATACCTCGCCACCGGATTCCTCTCGACCAGTCTTGCGCGCGCACCCATGCACTGCTCTGACAATGAATATCTGACATTCCTTGCGCCGCAAAATCAGAGCTGCGCTCAGTACATGCGCGCCTATATCAACGATAACGGTGGTGCCCTCCTCAACCCTGATGCGAGCAACGGCGAGAACTGCAGATACTGCCAATACACTGAGACAGATCAGTTTCTTGCAAATCTCGGGGCTGAGTACTCGCAGCGGTGGATGGCCTTTGGAGTGCTGTGGGCGTACGCGACATTTAACGTTTTCATGGCGGCTTTTCTCTATTGGCTTCTCCGGGTTCCAAGGAAGAGTAAGAGGTAGGGAAAGCACTCCTGTATGTGTATTTGTACGTGCGTATCGAGGGAGGGGCTGCTCACATGAACCAATGTTGGAGAGCTTTGGAGAGTTGGTTAGGAAGATTGGGAATGCAGATGGTGGCCTCCTGGTGCCACATATATGGATATCGTGTTTCGGGCCAATCGGTGGATATATGAATTTTTCACTGTCCCGAAAGACATGAGAATGATCATCTCCAGATCATGGGTGCATATGGTGCGAAGGGTCGTATATTGCTTTTGATGAGAAAGCCTTATTCTTATGCCGCTATAAATTGCATATATTTTCCTTAATAAGCCGGCCCTGTTAGCTCCGCTACGCAGGTGTATAGCGGCCAGGGGTCGGATGCGGGTAGGGGGGACCCCCCTGAGCGCTCAGTAGGGTCCCCCCAATGTTTAGTGACGCTCTTGTTAATGTTGTCAGCTTCTTTGTGAACGTCCTACATGCTCTCAGGTAACTGAGAAACCTGTGCTGTCAAAGATCGAAGTCTTTTCCCGAACACTTTGTACGAGAAAATGGGGTAGAGCAATTGGGCTTGGTCGTACGCTGATAGTAACATACTATATCACCCGTCCGTCAAATTTTAATATTTGTGAAATTAGTTGATAAAGAAGTAAACATACGTTGCTCGTCGTGATTGCGATCCAGCATTCGAAAAATTTCCGGATGTTCGTCTCAGCCCCATTGGGGCGGAAGGTGTTACCTGTCCCATCAAACCACAAAACAAGCACTCGTTGGGGAGTGGTCTCGTCCTGCATCTTGTTAGATGGTACAGTATCCGTGAAGATGAAAGGAGCAGGAGAGGGACAGTCAGCGACAGTTCTTCATTGATCGTCAATGTGGATATGTTTTTGATAGCTCCCAGTGGGGCAGGATCTGCAAAGCACACTAGCTAGTAGTTCGCGGATCTTTCCTTGAATTAGGGTGTTCGCCAGGTCAACAGGTCGTGGTTATTACTAGCAGAGCATAGGTGCTACTGTGACTTGGTGACCTGGGTAAATTGGTGTAGGTATATTATGACTATATAGAATAGCTACTAAGTAATATAAACTGAAACTATAAACTCTGTACTAGTTATTACTATTAACTTGGTGCTATATATTGTCACCAGGCCACCGGTTTAGGTGGAAGTGCATTCAATATTTATTTAAATTCACGTCCGCCTCGTAAGGTCATATTTGGCCCCCTATAAGTCATATCATCAGTCGATTTTCGCGTCGCCACCTCCATCTGTATATCCGTTTTCATCATGATCCCATTCTGTTCCTGGTCGGGTGTACTCGCAGTTACAATGGCATCCTGACTACCCAGCGTTGTATCCCCCAGTCCCCGACGCCGATTACGTTTCAGAGGGTTCCGTCGCCGCAGGTAGCTTGCTGTGGGCGACTGCGCACTACTCGGGTATTTGCTAGCGCTGGAACCGAATATAGATGGGGCGTATGCTTTGATCAGTACGGAGAGAGAGGGAGCGCAGCCGCAGAAGATGGCTGTAGATGGACAATTAGAGGTGATACGCCAATGGGATGGCAAATACGTACCGACGTAAGCCTCAATCGTGCACCAGTTGAGAGAGTCAGCCAGGAGGAGATAATACTCTTCTTTAGCCGATGATAGTTCCGTGACGAAGTAATACCGAACGCAGGCCGCTAGTAGGAATGTATCAGCAACGATCCGCTAGATGAATTGAAGGTGATACGGACCAGCAATAGACAAAATACCCAGCCCAAAGATCCCCAGAATAGCTCCCTTCTTACGCCAGGTCAACTGTAGCCCATAGAGCATTGGAACTGGGAGCAGATATGTTAAGACATCAGTCACAATATTCAAAATGCCATTGACCTCATAGAAGCGTTGCTGTACTTCCATGGGCATACAGCCGGTCGACGTTGGATTAGTCCAGAACAATGATGGAGGGCTACAGCCCGCCACTGCGCCGATAAAGCTCGCAAGGGATAATCCGACGTTGAAGAACATGACGAAGAAGACGGCCCAGCGCATATATGTGCGGGGATCCAGACGGAGATAGAACCACAGCAAAGACATTTTGACCAGCCCCATGGAAAGTGTGTAGAGGATACGGGTTACCCAAATACACTGGCAATGGTCAGGAATGGTATATAGACGGGAAATGGGCTGCATACCTTCATCATAGGCGCAATGTCACTTTCCGGTATGGCAAGCGCGTGTTTTCCGATTCCATAGTTGGTTCCGATCATAACCGTTATTGATAATCCGAAATTGAGTGTCTTATTGAATGCGAGTGAGTAGAAATCATTGGCCGTATGGTTGAAAGTTTGCCTACTGCACCAATTATCATCAGAACTAGGTATTCTGTTAGTTTGGCTCCCTAATTGGGCACTAATGGCTTACTGTCATCGGTCCCCAGAGCATGTAGCATAAAAGCGCGTACATAGATACGCAGACCGATGATAATGGAGTCAAATATGATGAACCCAATTCCCACACCAAAGACAGCCGCATGTCGATTCTCGTGGACATTGCCCGGCGGCGCCATATTCTGGGCGACATCCATCTTCAACTCGTGGAGTGACAAGGAGTGAGTACGGCCAGGGGTGTCAACCCGCTAAATACGGAGTATCTGACCCATGTAACATGATTTGTCACAGTTGGGGAATAATTCCTCGTAGAGAGCAGAAGCAATCTACATCCTTGTCGACTTCCGGCCAAGGGGCTCGATTAGCAGCTAATGTCAGGCTAGGATATGGTCCCTCTAGGCCCCAAAGATGACCATTGGATTTTGTACGGTTTAGTGGTAAAACAGCCCGTAATTTTTCACACAGCAAATATCACGCCCGTCCGACTGAGGGCTTATTTGCCACATAGGGCACATTTAGTACCCACCAGCTTCGGATTGAAAGAGTTATAGGTAGCAAAATTCGTCCCGTGACGACGAAGGTGGGATCGTGGTCATTGCCCGTGGTAATCTTCCTGAAAAGGGTAGATCGGTGGAAGCAAGCCTGGGGGCCATCAAGTCCACTACCCGAGACGGGCGAGCTCGGTGCCTGATGTCGGCGGGTCGCGGCCATTTACCTCGAAGTGGCATCCTATTGCGGCCCTTAATCTCCACAGGGGGCCGCGCCGTCGGCACTGGCGCGGACCTCGGCTGACCCACTGCCTTTGTTCCACCAATGGCGTCCAAACTAATCAGAGGATTCAGCCGGCCCCGAGAAACTCGATGCAGCCATGACCGTCCCGACGAGCTCCGCTCTGGCTAGGACGCGGGCGGAAGCGACCTGCGTTGAAACACGGACCAACGAAATGATTCATTAGCCGCTTGGCTACCCAAGGGGGGGTGGAACCCGAACGAACTGTTGACACCAATGGCATTGTTTACACGAGGGGCAATTGTTTTCCACCGCGGTGGTACTTCCCCGCGAGCAAATTGACTGGCCAACGGCCCTTCTAGTAAGGACATATAGGGGCTGAGGATGCTGCATTTAAATATTGCCCTCCTGTCGATTAGACCCCCGAGAGGTAGCCTCTGCACCCGCTGGCATTGAATATATCGTCGAAGCAAAGGTCACAAGCGAATGGCTGATTCGAAGAATGTTGCGTTGGTCTTCGGGGCCAGCGGTATCTCCGGCTGGGCTGTCACCAAATGCGCTCTCTCATACCCAACGCCCACCACCTTTGACAGAGTGATCGGTTTGACGAATAGGCCATTGCCTCTGGCAAAAAGTGGCCTACCGCATGATCCTCGGCTCGAGTTGCATTATGGAGTGAACTTGCGGGGAAATCTTGATGAGGTGCTGTGCCAGTTGCAAGAGAAGGTTCCTAACCTGGAAGATGTCACCCACGTGTATTATCTTGGTAAGTCAGGAAATCACATGCAAACAGTCATCATCTAACTATACCAGCCTACTCCAATGCAACTGCATACTCTATAGATGTGATGGCTATCCGGGATATCAATGAGGGAATGACATACAACGCCGTGCACGCTGTCGACCGCCTATGCAAGAATATGAAGTTCTTCGTGGTTCAAACTGGAACAAACGTAAGTATCAACCTAGTACCAGTCGATGTCCCTGGCTGATTAGTGACAGAATTATGGAGTCGCTGTGTTTCGCTTCCAAGAACACATTGAGATCAATCCTCCCTTGCGCGAGGACAACCCGCGTATTCCCTCGCCATGGGGAGACGAGATATTCTACTACGCGCAGGTCGACGTAATCAAGGAAGCCAATAAGGGAAAGACTTGGAAATGGTGCGAGGTTCGACCGGATCAGATCATCGGTGCGTACCCCTATTTCTTGGGTTTGATCATGCTGACATTACCGCTGCCAAGGCCACGTCCCCACGCCCACAAGCATGACATATGTCGAGCCTCTCGCGCTTTACTTGACGCTATACCGCCGAGTAAACGGCCCCGGTGCCTCCGTTGTCTTTCCAGGACCCTACGCAAACTATATCCACACATACACGGCATCTTCCCAGGATATCATCGCCCGTTCAGAGCTATACCTGTCTATCGAGAAGCCTGACCAGGCGCACGGAGAGGCATTCAACACGGCCGACAATGCCACTCCCCAATCCTGGGCTCTCATATGGCCCAAGATGTGTGAATACTTTGGTCTAAAGGGTGAAGGCGCAAGTCCTGAGGATAAGGGCTGGAAAGATATCGACAAGTGGTGGTTCGCACACCAGGACGACTACAAGAAGATGTGCGAAGAGTACGGTCTGTGCCCTCGCGAGATTCCCGAGGCGACTTGGATTTTCCTTTCAGCGGGCTTCAGCTTTCTGTGTCGCAACCGCGAGCTGAGCTTGGATAAGATCCGGAGTGTTGGTTTCACAGAGGAGCACCCGGTTGCGTATGGGTATTTCCAGGTGTTTGAGCGCCTGACTCAGGAGAAGATTATTCCCAGCAAGCAGGATTCCACTGGATATATCATGTAAGATAGGCTGAAATGAAAGTGACCGCGGCTCAAATAATATCTGGACATGGTACCCCGACGAAAAAGGTTCCATCAAGTCATGGAATAGGCCGAGTACGGCAGTGTATAGCCGCCAGCGCGCCATATCGTTTTTTTTCTACATTGAATATTGACTGTCATACCGCCAATTTACTATTACCTACAAATTCTAGTGATTAGTTCCTACAATAGCAACTTCTATAGGGTGAATTTCTATAATATCTCGACTCCTATAACAAGAATAGCCGGCCGCTTATACAGCCGTAGTCTTTATAGTGGTCTTCTTTGATGGTGTTTTTATGTGTCTCTTTAGCGGTCCTTTTTACTAGACTTCTAGGTAGGACTTTTTAGTATCTAGTCATATCGATGTTTTCTACCCCTTCTCAATTTATTAGGTAAATAGTAGAAGAGGGCTATAAAAAATGGCTTAATTTATAAAGAGAGCTTGTTTATATATGACCTTGGATATCTCAACTTCTACAATATCTCAAATTTCTATAGTGTCAATTTTATCAATTTTTATTTCTATGGTCAATAACACATACGAATACTAGTTTTATGAAATGTTCCCCAAGCAGAATACGATATGGCGCACTGGCGCGCTATACACTGCCGTAGGCCGAGAATACCTGGAAGATCAATATTTCAGGTATGGTTGGCACTTCGAGAAGGCCAAGAGTTCAGAAGGGGAGCCGCCCTGAGATCCGACACTAGGAACTCTCTAATAGTCGTAGTCTGGAATCAACAACAAGAACAGAAAATAAAAGGGAAAAAAAAGAAAGAATTGCCGTATTGTTTTCAGCTGGGAATTACTATACTACACGCAGCGTGAAACATTCAGACACCGAAAGTCGCGCTTCATTTGGTCCAAATATACAGTCCCGCCTAGGTTTGCCTTCCATGTCGGATACAACAGCGACTACCTGGACTGTTCAAACCCTAATTACATAACCAGCTTTTCCAGATACGGCTACTCTCGTATCTTAGGTTATGTTGTGATGTTGAACGGTAAAGTTACATACATTCAATCACAGTAATGCAGGCGTCCCTATCTACCGAAGAGACATTTTCAGAGTAAATAATTTCCCTCGTGGGGGAAGTTGATCGCTAGAGCTTCCATGCTGTACATTTATAATGATAGACGGTATTGCATGGCTCCAACGTAGGCTTGAAAAACACAAGCAATAAGGCGATACTTATTCTTCATTGAAAACATGGATTGGTGGCATAGAAAATGAGGCTACACGATACCTTAACCGAACTTAATATCATAATTACGTAGATAGAGTAGCATCACTCCGGATAGACCGATTGATTACATTATGACGGCGTTGTCACGGTGTAGGACGATGCTTTAAGACTGCTTCAAGTTATGACGGCTTCGTAAGTAGAAAGTCATTGAAACAGTATGAAACTCCGATAGTATAAAATTACGGTCGCATGCTTAAAAACTCTATTGCTAATAGCTAGCTCATACCGGAAATTTCGGGTAGTTGTGTTGATTAGGAAGAGCTATACCACGGGAGGGAGACAGTCTTTAATCTATTGCAAGGAAGGGGCTTGCAACGTGGATTGATTGGAGCCAAACATAGCTCAACCCAATAGACCAGAAAGAGCGGCAGCCGTAACTCTATGTTTGACACCATCAAAGCTCATCTAACACGGCTCCCCATCGTCCATTTGTTCCGTTTTTAGGAAGACGCAGCGTTTTCAAGATCTCTTGTGCTGCAGTAATCTGGCCGGGATGAACTTGAAGCATATAACTAATCTCTTTGGCCTGCTGCGAGATACGAACTCCTTCGCCTTGCTGGTTTAATATGTTACGGACTGCCTCTGTTAACTCCCCGTTAGCGATTAACGGAGAGTGGGCTCTGTTTGCCCATTTCCCGACGCCAAGCCACTCGGTCTGGATAGCGTAGTCGTAATTGCTTTGCCATTTAGGCAAAAGTAACTGGGGAACACCTGATCTATCGCAACATTTATTATTAGTAAGTCCAATAATAAGGATTTAGTCCTCGTCGAACTCACATCAGAGCATCATGGAAAAGACCCGCTTCGCCACGATGTACAATACAGGAGATGGTCTCACCAGCCAATAACGACGCGATGTCTGCTGTATTCAGTTGCAACTTGCGTATCCGATTCTTCGATAAATCCGATATTGTGTCGATCATTGAATGGACATCAGCGCTTTGAGGGGTTTCCGTCTGATTTTTGATATTCCACACCACATGGAGATTCTCGTATTCTAGTAAAATGGCAATAAGGGAATGTGCGATTTCCCTTGCATCGGCTTCTGTGAGACTCTGCAGGTCGATGAGAAGTATAGGTTCTCGGAGTTCGTGCCAGCATTTTAAACATCCTTGCCAGTATTGGTCTCGATTTGTTGATAGCAGCGCAGGTGGTAAAATTGGGCCACATGCTATGACGTTCGGAGGAACAGATATCGGATACTCGATCTCAAGAGACGAAGTAATGATTACTGTGACATCGTGCCTGAACCAATCGACAAGGTCGACAGGGTTTCGAACGCCATAATGTTGTCGGCATGATCTCAATCTGTGTAAATGTAATGAGAACACAATTGTAAGTGCCCTTTGCAGCCACAAATAGGCATTATACGGAGCAAAGTACCACGGCAAAGGGGACGCAAATCCAGAGCCAATACTGTGAGCCGTGTTAGTCCACAATTTAGGCGCATAGGCATGTGGTACTCACGCAGGGTACTCGCGAATCATCTTGCCAGCTGACTGGTGTATTACGAGCATATCACGTAGGTTACTTGTAGATAGAATCACATATTGATAGCCCAACTGGAGCACTGCGTCATTTGCCTGCCTTAACAGCGGGTCAATCACGACCAATGCTGGATCGACTGTGTTGATCACATCTAGCATACTGCGATACGTTTCCAGATACTCGGGACCATTCCATGGTACTTGGAAGGCCGGCAAATCGCTTCGGGAAGCGGTAGTACCGCGAAATCCAGGGGGATGCGATAAACCTGATAAATGATCCCCTTCGAATTCAAGCCGCTTTGCATAGGGGGTTCCCTTCAGAGGATGGAATCTGACTCGAGACAGGCCTGTAGGTAAGTTCGATACCTTATCTCCAAGCTCTAGGAAAGACGCGATATGGACATCCACGAAAGGGTATTGAATAAGCAATTGGCATATCGCTAAAAACGCCTTGGATTGCTCGTGATCGGAATTGGTAAGGAACAGCACTTTCTGCTCGGCGCCTGGATAGAAGACATCTGGGCTAGACGAGGAGAGGAGATCTATACAAAAGGCAAGTTTGATGATAAAGATAAGAAAAGATATAGAGAGACAGAGCACCATATCGCGCATAGTTGGCCGAGACAAGTCCGACTATTCTAAGGATAACTGTGGCTGTCATTATTGAGAGACTTGTGGGGCTAGAAATTTGTCAGCAGGTGACATCGAGTCAGAGGCCTGGGCATTCTCAATACCTCTCTACTTGAGCATGGCAGCGGATTCTGACTACATACAGGCGTGCCTTCTACCACGCAACCAATATGAGGGGACATTTTTTTAAGGGTGGGATAAGGAGGTATCGCAATGTATAGGCTATCTTACCACTTCAGAACGTACTGTACCACTATGACCCCAGATGGATCACCAAGAAGGATCAAGCGTCTAGGAGTAAAGCAACTTCGAGATACAGACTGAAGAAGTTGCTAGGTCAGACCTTGCTTTGTTTGCACTGTTTGCTGCATTTGCGCGGAACTTTCTGGAAGTTTCAGGCTTCTAATTATAAGCCTTTGTATTTTGTATCTGTCTTTGCGATTTATAAAAAGAAAACCGTATTAGTACGGGTAGGTACGAAACGTGTTACTTCCCTGTGTCATGTGATTAGGGTCTGAATGAGCGCCTATTTGTCTCCGACATGGAAGGCGAACCTGAGCGGGACTGTGCCTTCTTATGGTTGAACATAAGCTTCTATGCAATGGTGTAGCACATATTTCTTGGAGGCTACTTATCATATCCAACATCTTCATCCCATTCGACTAATGGGAGAAAGTTGAGCTAATCTGACTGCACCTGATCCGTGGGACAATCGGGGGCAGGACTAGGGTCTGCAAGGTGCAGATAGAGGATGAGAGAGTTGTATGAAGATAAAAACTCTGCTCGTGGGGTAAACAACAAACAAGCAAGGCGACAGGCAAACAAGCCACCAAGTTTCAAACTATAGTAATCTGATCTTTGTTGTCCACAATGAGATGACAATCACCCGGCAGAAATCTCTGCAATAGAGACCGCCTGTCACCCCTTACAGATCTCAGCAATGGCTTGATATGAAGCTATTCACAACGCCTAAACAGGCAATTCCCCAGCTGACAGGGATGAGATGTGTTGAAGCTCCGTTAGATCAAGATCCCGAGTATTTTTGATGTAGGGGGGCTGCTGGGCTTGGCAGTACCCCCTATGCAATGAGATACACACTGTGCGTTGAAATGCACTGTCCGAGGCTATTGACTGATGGTGGGATCAGACCAATAGAGAGTCCCCGGGCTCATAACCCGATAAGATCTACAACGTAAGAGAGATCATGAAAAGGCAAAATAAAATGTGAATTGTATGTGATAATAGTTGTATGAACTATGAAGATGGAAGAAAGGGTAGAGCTATCTACATATGGGAAGAAACGTCATGTGACACTAGAGAGATTCAACATTAGGGTCATGCTGGCTCTTAACAAGGCCTACACAAATTAATTGTTGAGATAGTCCCATCTCCCATGGATGCCTGTTCCTGCTGACAGACAGAGTGAGTGTTTGCTAGTTAGTAGCATATCAAAAGCATACTTTTGCTACAATAAAAGACCACTAAAAAGACCACCAAAAGTCTACCCAAAAAGTTTACGTAGATACTGATTATGGTTACAGGCTCATCGCTATTTTGTCTATACTCTACATAATCACTAGGCGGTTATGATTGGGGTGAGGGTAGTTCAGCGCCTCGGAACCACCCTGAGAATTGATACAGACACAAATATATGCACTTTATTGAGAGAACCGGCGTTGTCTGTTTTCTATAGTTGAGAGAGTCCGAGTGCTTGGCAGCCCCAAATAAGGTTAGACTCAATCTACAATGCTAGTGGGTGGAGAAATCCGGGGTAAGCGGGGTTAATAAGCATGGAACTGCCGAACATCGGATTCTTCCCTCACTTGCATATTATTCACAGCACCCAATTAGATGACCCGACGCGCCTGTGACCGCTGCTACGCGATAAAGGTCAGATGTCAACCAGGATTAGGCCCTGATAGCTGCCGTCGCTGTGAGCGACTCCGCCACTACTGAGAAACAGTTCGCAAGATCCGCCAGCCTTGGTCGGAGGCCAAAGCCCATCCGGTCAGTGACTCGCTTCCCACCACCGGATGAACTGTGAAGATCTAGTTTCAGTCTAGAAAGTGAACTCGCAGAAGAGCAATCACCTACGCTGACGATCCTCTCCCAACCTCAGCCACCGCTCGGCCTAGCCTCGACCGTCCCTGCAGACAGCATGATATTCCAATTCCTCGGTACAACCCGTTTCATTTCCAACTTCGTCATCGGCCCTTTCTTCGCTGAGGGAATGCGCACCTGTTCACAAATCCGTTTCTTTATCTCGCCCGAAACACTGCTAGAAGGCTTCCTCGCCTTTGACAGCGAATACGCCACGCGATGCGGCCAGCTCGTCCTCTCGGAACAAACCAACATGGTGCGATGAGGGAAGACCATTGCTAAGCTCCGAAGCTTACGCGCGAGGAATATACCCGAGGTTCGCACGATGTTAGCCTTGGGTACTTCTATCTTAACCTATGACCAGCTGGCCTCGAGTATGAGTTGGTTGTGAAGCATTTCAACGCCAGCCATGGACTCTATGTCTAGCCGCATGCCGAAATGCGACGGCTCCTGAACTTGCTCTGGAGTGAGATGGATACACTGGAAAAGGTGCCGTGGTGTAAACTCCTTGTTAAAATACTAAAGCTGCGCTATATTCCTTAAGATACACTGATGGATGCTCAGAGTTTAACCTTAAATGAAGTCTGCTGGATCAAGTCATGCATGATCTGCGACACAGCCGGCAACTTCCCATCCTCGAATCTCCGGCCAATGAGGTGCACTGCCAGTGGAAGCCCATAAAACGAGTCTGTATCGTGAGAATTGAAAGGAGTGACTTGGACTTCCCTATCAATCTTCTTATCCGCGAATATCCCCAGAGGTAGAGCTACGGCGGGCCAATCGATGATGTTAAACAACCCCGTAAACCTGAGATATGTATACTGGCCAAAGGAGACCGGAGTATGAGGTGCAAGAACCCAAAGTAGAGCGTCGAGAGGTTCGGGAACACGATCCCAAGAATCATACATTGCACGTACCGGGGCGCTGATCTGCGCATTCATCGGATGAATATACGCAATAGGTGGTGGACATGGCGCCTTTTTCGTGATAATCCCAGCCTCTTTCGCAATCCCAGTATGTGGCTGTTTTGATAGGAGTTCCCGTAGATACGACAGGCCCTGAAGTTCGGTCCATTCCTTATGTCATTTCCAGGCCTGGCTAATATCAGGCCCATGGAGCTCCGCCAGTTCAACTCCAGCATTTCGGAGTCTTTCCTGTGCCGCTGTAAATTCTCCCTCAGCGGGCGGGGGAAGGTGCACGAAGCCGTTCGACGACCAAACTCCGATCCGAAGCCGCTGCGCTTTCTGTAAGGACAAGCCCTGCCCCGGGTGGGGATATATAAACGGATCCTTCTCCCATGATTCGCCACCCATCAAATGGAAGGCGATATCCGCTAGGTTTATACCCGACCACCCCATTCACAGCAGCAGGAATTCGCACAGACCCTGCGCCATCTGTTCCAATTCCAAGCGCTGACCCGCCTAACGCGAGAAGAGCACACCGAAGTCCCGATATACAGATTCAACGTCCGAAACGATGGAGTCTGTGTGTTGATAATCGTTTGTGGTATTGTTGTTTCGCGATAACGACCGCGCCGTACCCCGTTAGCATATCATACAGTAGCTTATTCCGCTGAGAAGGACTGAAACATAATGCCGTTATACCGATCGATGTATCGTTCCCTTTGATGTCGAAGCTATATTTGAAGGTTATGGGGATACCGTGTAGTGGACCGATGACCCTTTTTGGTACGTTGAAGGTGCTCATCTAGGGTTCGCCCGGGCAATGGCTTCTTTGAAAAGGATCTTCGTGAGGCAGTTGGTGAGTTGATGGGATAACGCTGCTATTTTGGAAAAGGCTGTAACGAGCTGCGTGCTGGATACTTCTGAGATGGCGAGTCTGTGAAGGAGGGAGGTAGGGTCGTGTTTGGAGGGATCAGCCCAGTTGAGTTCTGACGCAAAGCAAATTGGGTTTAGGGACTAAACGTATCTTAGACCCTGGTTAGGCGTATTTTATACCGGCAGTCTTCAATTGATTTCTCCGCATTTGCCGAGTCGAAGGGTTTCCCCACACACTTGGCTTCTCCCACACAGCGGAATAATTTCCGGTTTATCAGGGTTGCTCATCCATCCAACTGTAGTACGAAAAACCCCCCGGCTTATCTCGAAGTATCTGGGTTATCGTACAGCATCTCGGCTCCACATTGCTTGGCTGTTTGAGTGTTGGAGGGGTATCTCCACTATGAAGTCTTATTTTCACGCTGTCTTCCAGTAATAGAACTTCGTTGTCTCCGGTCACATTTCCTCACTTCTAATACACATGCCGTCGCATGTACTTGCCTGATTTGTTGATATTTGTAGATATGTAGGTTGACGTATATCTTCGCAACGGAACCCGCTCCCGGCACCCTTTTTCATATACTCGTTTCGCTACCTACACCATGAAGGACGAAAAATCCAAAGTATTTCAGAAAGAAGGAGGAGATCCTGAGCAGGACTCCATTGGTGATGCTGTCGAAGGTGTCCCAGGGACCCGTGTTTTGATTGAGCACACCGACGCCGAGATCATCCTTTTACCCCGTCCTACTTCTTCCCCGGACGATCCCCTCAACTGGAGCTGGAGGAGAAAGTATATCTCCCAGGCGATCGTATTTATATGGTCATTCATGTTAGGGGCTGCAACTTTATCCCCGGCTGTGACCTATGCATCGGTAATGGCCGAGCTTGGGGCATCGACGAGTTATCTGAATATCGGGGCTGCGTTGGCTTTGCTGATGCTGGGTCTGGGGAACCTCATCTTTAACCCCTTGGTATATATATTTATCTGATGATAAATCATGCATAGATGGTAACGTTATTCTGTTACTAGGCTTTGAGATTCGGTAGACGACCTGTCTACCTCGTCTCTACTCTGATAAGCGCAGCATCGCAAGTGGTAGTGGCGACAGCGCAAACCAAGGCGACATTTATCGGCGGTCGGGTTTTGCTAGGTTTCGGAGCAGCTCCCTTCGAACAGCTTCCAGCATTGACGGTAGACGACCAGTTCTTTATCCACCAGCGAGGTCTCGGATTGTCCATATATACGCTCGCCCTTACCACGGGGTCATTCCTCGGTCCCGTTGCGACGGGTTTCGTGATAGATTCAATGGGATGGAGATGTCCGTCACCGTTTCCCGAGCAGTCTTCCCCCGCACAGCTGACCGTACAATATAGGGGTCTACTGGTTCTACGCAATTTTCATCTTCAGCATCGCGGCCCTCGTCTTCTTCGCCTTGGAAGAGACAGGCTTCCCCAGGCGCATTCACCACCAAACCGACCCAAATGAAGCCCGGTCCTCCGATCCCCAGAAAACCTACCTCCAAAAGCTGCAGCTCATCACCATCCTCCCCATCCCGACCTGCCTCTATCGAACAGCAACCACCCCCATCCTCCTCCTCACCTCGCCTATAATCTGGTGGTGCGGAATCATGTATGGCTTCGCCATCGCCTGGCTAACGATCATGGCCTACGAATCCACAACAGTCTTCACGACCTACAACTTCTCCTCCTCCGCCCTGGGCCTAACAAACATCGCCCCTCTCATGGGTGCATGTCTCGTAGTCTACCTCGGCGGCGCAGGCACCGACCGCTTCATGGTCTTCAAAGCCCGTCAAAATGCCGGCATCATGGAGCCCGAGACCCGACTGTACTCCGTCCTTTTCGCGGGTCCGGTCATGGCCGCCGGGCTGATCCTATACGGCGTCGGCGCGGCGAATGAGATTCACTGGGCGGGTCCAATTATAGGCATGGGCATGATTGGGTCTGCACTTCCGATAAGCGCGGAGGTCGCGCTGGGGTATGTGAGTGAGTGTTATCCTTCTCTGGCCGGGGAGGCGACGGCGGCGGTGATTGTGATTCGGAATGTGATTGGATGTGGGATGACGTTCGCGATTTCGCCGTGGATTGAGAGGAGTGGATTGAAGTATACGTTTGTGACGGTTGGGTTCTTGGCGCTTGCGGTATTTTATAGCGGAATTTTGCTTGTCTGGAAGGGGAAGGCTTGTCGGCGGCTGGGGGCGCGGAGGTATGCTACTTTGGTTTTGGGGTAGTCTGGCCTTTCTGGGCCATCACGGTAACGCCTGTTTTTATGCTGGCTAGCTCAAAACTATTGTGAAACAAATCCATTGGGAAGTACTGACAATAAGAACATAGACAGACAAAAAAAAGGATGAGTGGTCAGGATCATTAGGCATACAGGCCCAGAAGTGTAGGGAAATGCATGTAGTTGAGGTAGGAAATATATTGATTGGTCTGAAAATCTCAGCGACGCTTTCACTCGTCGTGATAGCAGAGCCATCTTCACAATAACAATCCGATATGGTGTAAGTCAGGGTGACAATGGGAAGATCACAATTATGAGTCGCTTTTTACAGCTGTTCCCGAAATTCGTTGATGGTTTATTCTGATAACCAAGTCCCCAAGTTCCTTATGCATATCACTTGACGCATGAATCTCACTTAGCAAGTATAGCTCTCTTGATCAATATTGCTGATGTCTCATCTAGTCGTCCAGAGTAATTCAAGCCCTAGAGAATGGTCATGTTTCTGGATATTTGTAACAGATTCAACTTATTCACAGATGGGGTTTAACGTGACATCGTCGCGTATAGAGCGATATGTTCTCGAGTTGTATCGATTTGTTTTCAATTCATCGGATGCATTTATCTATCCTACATGAGTCTACTTTCCAACTCTCATTTATGTCTACAAGGAAGTCTGACTACACTAAACACGGTATGCATACCCTGTTGTGGATTGAGCAAGGCTATGATATCTTGGTATATGGTAGGTAAAGAGACACTCGTACAGGGGGACTCGTTGCTTAAGACCGCCTCGTTTGATTTCTCCTCTTGAAAGGAGAAGCTTTGTGGGTGGCTGCATGTGGATAATTGATGGATTGAGATGTTCAAGTGATCAATTTGAGGCTTTCAAGTGAAGTGGTTGAGTGAAGATGATCAGGCGCTGATGTCAAGCAACAACTTTTCTTTTTACCAACACCGCAAGCAGTCTTGAAGAGTCTCCTTCAAATGGGTACACGCTGTAACCTCTTCCCGTCGAGAGGTATCCTTCAGACACAGTCCTGCGGAGACTGTAGTCGACCAAGACTGCTTGGTTTGCTTCCTCCTCTTTCAAAGTTGAAGCGTTCTGGATGGGAGAATGTGAATGGGCGCATGTGGTTGATTGAAGTGGTTGATTGAAGTGGTTGATTGAAGTGGATGGTTGATTGATTGAAGTGGTTGATTGAAGTGGTTGATTGGATGTGGCTGACTGGATGTGGTTGACTGGATTGAAGTGGTTGATCGAAATGGATGTTTGGGTTTTGATGATTGAATGTGCATGCTTGTTTGAAGTGGTTGATCGAAATCGTCCGAATCTTTTACTTTTTCTTTTTCTTTTTCTTTTTCTCTTCTTTGTCTGTCATGTTGACGAAGTCATAAAATGTAATAAGCAGGGATGAGACCAGATAGGCAAGAGGAAATGAACTCTTAAATTAGCAGATGGAAGACCGAAGGAACATGTGATTGAGTGGTCTGAAAAATGAAGGTCAGTATGTGGAATGAACAACCAAGATGTAACAGATAGGCATAACATACAAGTAATGTGGTTGATGACGAACATGATAGATCCCAGACATGTTGAAGGGATATGTTGTCAGGTGGTTGAGTTGTCTGAAGGGTCCATGTAGCTGACGATCAATGTAAGTGAGTAAGGAAGAAGGAAGTTGGAAGAGGAAGGCACAACTGACAGGTCATATGATGGATGATAGATAAGATATAACAAATGCAAGACATGTTGAAGGGACATGTTATCATGTGATTGAGTTGTCTGACAGATCCATGCAACTGATGATGAATGTAAGTAAGGAAAGAATCAAAAGTTGGAACAGGAAGGCACAACTAACCAGTCATGTGATAAATGTAGATGTGGATGTGACAGAGGCCCGATTTGTCAAGGGCATGGTGATGACGGGCTTTATCCCTCGAGTGTGGAAGTAGAAAGATAGAAGAAGTGATGAGTCTTAACCTGATGATGGAAGACCTGATGGAAGATAAAGGGTGGATGAAATATATGATGAAATGTTTTTGGTGGATGGTATGAGGAGTTGGGGAGATGAAGAGGAAGAAAAAAAAAGAGGAAAGGGGGGAGAGAGGAGGGGGTATTTATAC